>JADRCH010000180.1:3754066-3957229 GCA_019843965.1 Rhynchomys soricoides | reverse complement strand
ACACACACACACACACACACACTCACACAAATAAATATATAAATACAACCTACTGAGTCTCTTTAGTGTCGCTTGTATGTACATGTCTTTAGGGCTGATCACATGGTATTCTACGATCATTTAGGGGCCTCGTCCCTGGAGAAGAGTAATTCTTCCTCTCTCAAGTAACTGCCTCTCTCAAGTAAGGGCTTGGAGCCCTTTATCACAGTATTGTGCTTGATAAGATCTGTCCTTCATCCATGTTGACATGACAAATGGTATTGTTAATATTTGTATCTTATTTAAATAGCCACGTTGTTGAGATTTTATTAGTATACTTCTTGTATTTCTAGAATAACAGTCTTGCAGCAAACTTCCTGGTACACTGGATTACACAATCTTCTACCATCTAGTTTGAAGTGTCATTTGTGCTCCCTGAGCTTTACATCGAAGAATAGATGGTCTAGACAAACCATTGTCAGCTGTTCTCTGTATATTGATCTCTCTAACTATTTTATACTGGCTTTGGTTTAGTGCATTTCAGTAACTGGCTAGCATTCCATCATTAATATACAACTATTAAGACAGTCTACTGTTGACTTTAAGTTGTATGTTATGTTACTGGTTGGCTAACTTCAGGGGTGTGGTACTCACTCACAACCTTCACTGAATGCATTTTAAATGGCTGGTAGTATTTGTTTATAAATAGGCCAAAGAATCAATACTTTTCTTTCATAAACTTGTATAGGGAAACATTTAATCTCAGTTGATAATCTTTAGCTTGTAGCTGCTTTTTATTAATTATTTTTCTTATTATAGAAGGTAAAGTTATTCTTAAAAACAAAGTAGCTAAGAGCCATTGCCATATAGCCAGGCAGACAAGACATCCTCATTAACCTTTTGCCTGACAAAGTCATTTTATTCATGTTTCTAGCATGCTGAAATCTTATCATCCTATTGACCCTAGAGGATTCAGTTCATGGCAGTTTCTCCTACTGTCAAATTTGGCCTCTGGAGATCAGGTACAACTGAGAGTCACAGGCACACCAGTATCTTCCATGGCTATCAGTTCCTCACAGCCTTAATAATAGGAATTTCCCTTGGGCAATCACAAGGGCCCAGCTTCCAGTAGCTGTTAGTTCTCTGTGTCTAGCCACACACAGTAGGATAATGGTCTTGTTTTACTCCATGTCTAGCCACACACAGTAGGATAATGGTCTTGTTTTACCAAAATTTAATGGTCTCATTTTGGCAGTGACTGCAACAAGTTTCAAACATCCATGCTAGGTTGATCTACATTGTTTCTAGAAAATATTTAAATATGACTAAAAATTACAACTATATAAAAGTAAGTAACACAATATAATGAAAAATTATGTATTTGTTTCTAGGTTTTGTACAATTTCAACCAGATTGCCTGCATATTCCTTTTTATTCTGGGGAAACATTCTCTTTGGTTGTGATTACAATACTTCTACTATACTTAAAATATTCCAAGTATTTTAATTCAAAACACATGATTATTTAATGTAAATGAAACAATGAAATCAATACACCATGTTATTTGTGCTTTGTTGTACATACACTATAATATAACATATCTAAAATACCTCTTTTTTTAAAAATAAGATATAGAACAATGATGTAACTTATATTCTGTTTTTGACAGGGGTACTTCACAAATAATGTAATGTTCTTCCATCAGGGGACAGATAATATCTAGAAACTGTTCATGTTCAATGACTAGAGCCACTCTTTTCTTCCTTTAGAAAACTGTAAAATGTATAAAATGACACTGTTCTAAATCTAAAATCGAATCCTTATCTTGGCAGCAAAGCTATTTCCAAGGAAAGAACAGCTTTCTTCTTTCCACTTGCACAATATACCCAAGAAAGCAAGAAGAGATTAAAGTTTCCATTTATCTAAATAATGTTTACCTTACTTTTTAAAAAACACAAACCAGTTAGCTATATTACATTAACTCATACAATTAATCACATGCAATTTGCTGTATGTAGGTAATTCTTGCTGGTAATCGCATCACTATGATCCCATTCACCAGCTAGAAAAGGCTTAAGGTACATATTTGTTTACCCCCCATTCCCTTATCCTGACAATGAGACTTATACTGCTATTACTCACTAGAACCAGGTAGATAAACTACACTTGTTTGTTAATTGATTTGGAATAGAGGTTTTCTATGATGAGTAACACCTACAAATTCAGATGTAGTCAAAAAGGTTTCTTTAAAATAAGAAACACTATTTCATGGTAATAAATATATCAGATGTTCCATGATCAGAGGAGTGAACAATGCATATTCATGGAGTCCCATGGCTGCTCTTGTATTGTGTCCTTTCTCATACAAATAGCTATTGTTATATCTTTTATGTACCACATATTTATTGTTCTGCCTATTGCCCAAGTGACAGCATGCCATAATACTTCCTGCAATCATTTTTCAACTTAATAATAAGTCTGTGATACTATATTGCATACAAAATCTGTGAAGTTACATTTCATAATTTCTGAGATATTTCTCATTAATTGTTGCAACCAATATATTTATTTATTTAGTCAATGTTTTGAAAGTAGAAGACTGTTTAAAATTTACACTGCTAACACATTTAGCAGGGTAGTATGAGTAGGACTTTCATTTCGTGCTTTTGAACGTCAAGTTTCTTCTTTTTGTGATTCTTTGTTGGTGGTGGTGGTGGTAGAGGTGGTGGTAGTGTTGCTTGTGTGTGTGTGTGTGTGTGTGTGTGTGTATACAAATATGCAAATGTGTTCACAGGAGTGAGGATTTCAAAGGTCAACATTGGGTGGTTGTTTTTTTTTCAAGAACCATATATTTTATTGTTTGAAATGGTGTCTGTCATTGTCTTGGGGCTCCTATACTCACCTAGACTGATTGACCAGCAAGCACTAGCAACCTTCCTATCCCTTCACATTAGCACTAGGCTTGGAAGTGCAGGCTGGAACAACTAACTTCCTATGTAAAGTTTGAGTATGTTCAAACTATGTTAAGTCTATTCTATGTATAGAGCTAAGCTCCTCAGTGAGGGCTTTACCTATTTAACCCTTTGTTTACTCCTGAATTCTGAAAATTTAATAATGTAGCTTATGATCATAATAGCAAAGTACAAAATCTACATTGGAGTATATATCATGGCATAGTGTATACTTTTATTTACCTAATTCTTCACAACTTGGAGCATATCTACTTATATGTATCATTGGTATACTTTAGTTTTTATGGGCTAAATTCATTATTTCAAAATGGGAAGAACTTCTAAGTTCTTGTTTTTTTGTTTCCATTAGTTTCATGTAAATTATAAGTTCAATAAATATATTTTCTGTTATTTACCTAACCCAGTTGATAAAACTGTAATGCTTTTTTGAAGCAAGTGAATGACACGAGAAATGTCAACAGTTCTCTTACCTGAGATAGTTACAATAATCAGTCCTATTGAGGAGGAGCACAGCATGCTATTAACTATCCAAATATCTTCATTTAAATCTTCCTCAGAGTGAGTAGACTTTACAAGCTTTAATTTATATGTTTTTACCTAAAATGTACCTATTATCAGGTCAAGATGTTATAAACAGATTAAAATCTAGAAATCACAAATAATTAGACTCTTAACAAACTATTAACCTAATAGATGAAATATTGCCATGTATCTGTAATATTAGATACATTAGTCATGATTTCTCAAAATTTTCTATTGCCTTTTAATATGCCCACCCACTTAGTCTATTTGATTCTCACAATGACCCTTCACAAAGAAGACAAGGTAAGTCAAGGATCTCCTTGTGGAAACTAATCTAGAAAGAAGAACCTTCTCTAGTGGGTAGATAGCTCCCTAGCTTATGATTACATTCACTATACCATTCTATTTGCAAGCAAGCAAATAGCAGAAGTTTCAGTGTTCCTTTGTGAGGGAACTTAGAATTTACTTTAAGCCAATATTCTTTAAATATTTTAAGATTAGCTTTATGCATATGTATTTTTGTGTTGGACTGTCCATAATGTAGGTGGACAGGTGCCCACAGAGGACAGAACATGGCATCAGATCCCATGGACCAGGAGTTATAGCAGTCATAAATACTCCTTGTCAGTACTAGAAACTAGCTTGGATCTTTGGCAACAAAAGCAGGTACTTTTAACCTCTGAGCTAAGTATCTTTCCAACCCCCAAACCAGTATATTTTAACTGAAATAGTCATGAATGAGATGATAGGAATCTGAGACCTCAAGCAATGAATGCTGCAGTGACATTGAATTTGCTCCAATAGCATACAAAAATGTCTCTGGGACAAAACCAGTAAATAAGCATAAGTAAACTGCCTAGACACACAGACACTCAAATACTGACACAGACTCACATTCTGCATTAGAAAGGATAATACTAAACCACAACATAATTTCAAGTTGAGACTGAAAACCACTGTACATAGAAACAATTCTGGAATGCAAGGCCAACAGAGAAAGACTTGTAATCATAATTTCCTGTTGTCATGAATCAAGTGGAGTTTCTGAAGATGTTCAGGTGCTATCCCTTTTTAAATTGGAGTGTAGAGACAGATTGTGTCTCACATATTTTCCTGACAGAACATGGAAGTGAAGGCACCCCCAGAAAAGCAGCAGAAGCAGCAAATGGTGGCTTATGAGGGCATAAATCAGGGTAGAATTCATGTGAGTGCAGTGACTGCTTACGTGTTATATAGCAGATCTAAGCAAAAGGTTTCTATAAAGTTTTACCTAAGTTATCTTTCTTGGCCAAAGCCTTTTCTACAAAAGGGTAGCTGCTGTCAGGGTTATTTCCTGTCATCCTCTCATTTTCATGGCCTGTGACACACACATGCACATACACACAAGCACACACAAGTATGCGGAGTACAAAGGCACATACATCTCTCCTAAGCACCCACTCCTTAATTTCTAGCTTACGTTAGATTTGTAAACCCCATTCTTCCAAGTATAGAACCTCAATAGAAAAATATAATCCTAAGAGAAACAGATGTACCATGGTAACTGCAAAGAAATCCAACTCTACATATAAAGCACAAGGCAAAAAAGAATTATAAAATATGAGAACATAGAGGCTATAAAGAAGAGAAAACCACTATTACTTATAAAGCAATCACTTAGAGAAGTTAAAACTATGTGTAACAAAGGCTGACAGTCAACAACATAAAACATTTTATGAGTTTATTCCTAAACAATAAAACTATTAAATTCCAAACAAATTCAATTTAAGAGATTGATGTTTTTCAATGCACTATAACAGAAAAACGTCTTTCTTGTTAACATAAAAATATTCACAACATATAAACTAATGTGTGAAAAGTAAATATGGAAATAATCAAAGTGAAAATTATAGTGTTTGGACCTTACCAATGACCAGGTTGATAAATGTAGGATTAATATTTTTTTCTGAGATACATTATCCTGTTTGTTTATGTTTTTTTACACTAATTGCATGGGTAAGTCACAGCCACTACTGCTTAATGTATCATTTATGACATTTTATATTACTTTCTTTTTAACTCTGCTTTTCCTACACTGTAATAGTGATAAGATTACAGAGAACATTTTTTTTTGTCACCATGCATGTGTGCGCGCGTGTGTGTGTTGAATATTTCTTCGCCCATCACATTTTATTATTATTTGGATAGTTATTTGATATTTGACATTGCTTTTAATTGATAATAGAAAAATATAGCTAGATATGATTGAACACATCTATACTTTCAGAACTCAAGAGGTTAAAACAGAAGGATCATAAATTTAATGTTAATATAGGATACATAAGAGCTGATCTTGGCAGCAAAGTAAGGTCCTGTATGATGGCTAATCTTGGTTGTCAAGTTAACTACATCAAGACTTAACTAAAGCTCAAGCATTTAGACATAGCTGTGAAGGTTTTTTCTATGTTTGATTATTTAAATTCAGATGCTCCATGCTAAATCTGGACCACATCTTCCAGTGGCAGCCCACATAAAAAGACATGGAAGAAGAAACTTTTGCATTTTGTCTGCTTGATCTCATTTTCACTGGCAAGTCCATGTGTTCAGTTCCTGAGACATTCACTCCTTCACTGGTGTTAAGAACCTACATCTTTCAAAATATAATATAGACTGAAAATCAGAAGCTCTCTAGGAATTCCGCAACAGTCTGAGACTGCTGAGACATTCAGTCTCATGGATTGAACAATGAAGAATCCTTGGCCTTTCCAGCAGGAGAAAGCTGATATTGACTACTTGGACCACAGTCTGTAAACAACCTTAATAAACCTGATATATATCTATTTTTCACAAAATCTTCTCTCTACCACTTATTATCATATCATCATCATCATCATCATCATCATCATCATTATACAAAGTGAGTACCTCATCTATTACTAAAGAATTGGTAAGCAAGTATTAGTGAAAATACCTTAAGAATTATAATGTATTAGGTCTCATTACAAGAACATAAGCAACGGATTATCTATAGGATCATGGGCTTCTTACCAGTGGATACATCTATAAAGCATATGTCTCTCCTACTTATAGCAGACATTACCTACAGGCCTAATGAACCTCTTCCCCTAGCTGCCATAACTGTGTCTAGGTCCCTGGATGGAGCTGATGAGCCCTTCTCTGCCTCCCATGACAGGATGTTGACAAATCCAAACTTGGACAGCTTTTGTAGCCATAATGACAACTTCTGTGAAAGCAATGGTATAATGGTAATGTCATCTCTGAAAGATGTCCAACCCCATCCCACTTTCTATTTTGCACTTATTTCTGCTTATTATCTCCTTCATGCTATCTCTAAATCTTGGAGGAGTGATATAGAATTCTCATGTTTGTCTGAGGTCTCAACTGTCCCGGTGCTCAGCCCTTTGACCAGTTATGAGCCTGTGCAGTTACCACTGATCACTGTGTAAAAAACTTCTCCAGAAAATATGACAGTAGCATCAGTTGCCAATAACTATATCTATCTTCAAAATAATATTGAAAAAGAACAAAAGAAAGCAATGTAGAGGTATAAATGAATGAAGGGAAGGAAAGGAGGGGGACAAAGGTAGGAGAAAGGAAGTAAGAGATGGAGAGAGGGAAGGAGGAAAGAAAAGATGGAAAGAACTATGTGGATAGAAGAAAGGAATCAGGAGTATAGCAAACAAAAAGGAATAATAGGGATGAATAAAATAAAATACATTGTATACAAAAATAATACAACAAAATCCACCATGTTGTATAATTAACATATTTGAATAAAAATAGAATTTAAAAAATAATAGTGCTTTTCATTTGAATCCAACTTTCCCCTCAATTTACTTACTTATGAAGCCTATGCTAATGATCCACTGTTCAACCTTTCTTAAGAAATTTCACTTACCTTTAAGATCAAGAAAATGCAGGTTCTTCTGAAAAGTACAAATAATTCATTTGCCCTTAAAATTACCATTTAAATATATTCCCCCAAGCAGAGACTTTTCAAAATTATAGGATATTCAGTGACAAAAAGAAAATACTTCATAATGAGACTAAATACCTTCTTTTAATTCACCTATTATTTGAAAATAAAACCATTCTTTATAAAAGCACAAAACAAAATGATTATGGAAGTTTCTATTATAAAGAATTTCAATACTATTAATGGTTATAGTATCTCTATTTTTCATATTACAATCCAAGGATCCTTATATACAAATATATGTGTGTGTATATATATATACACATACACACACATACACACACACACATATATATATACAAATATATGGATAAAGAGAGCCCAGCTAGCTCTAGAAAAAGAATGAATATTTGTTTGAATATCTATCTGATTTCAGAATCATGAGAATGAATTAGTTAAAGATAGTAAGCTTTTATAAGTCTCTTTTCTGTAGTTATAACTGCAGTTTTTCCCTATCTCTTGATAAAACATAGAGGATCAGAAGGAATTCAAGTATCCTCCCTTGGGCCCTCCTTGTTATTTGGCTTCTTTTGGTGTGTAGATTGTAATATGGTTATCTTGTACTTTATGACTAATATCCACCTATAAGTGTGTAATGTGAGTGTCTTTCTGGGTCTGGGTTACCTCACTCAAAGGATATTTTCTAGTTTCATCCATTTTTTATTTATTCATTTTACATCCTGATCACTGCCTACCCTTTCTGTCCCCCTCTCATAGAATCCCCCCCATCTCCTTACCCTTCTCTTCTAAGAGAGTGGGGGTTCCAAGTCTCTGAAGGGCTAGATGCATCCTCTCCTATTGAGGTCATACAAGGCAGCCCAGTTAGGGAAATGGAATTTATAGACAGGCATCAGTTTTAGGGACAGCCCACACTCCAATTGTTGGGGGAACACATAAAGACTGATCTGTACATCTGCTACATATAGGTTGGGACTCTCAATCTAGCCAGGTATGCTTTTTGGTTGTGGTTTATTTTCTGAGAGCCCTCAATGGTCCATGATGGTTGATGCTATTGATCTTCCTGTAGTGTTCCCACCCCCTGAGGGAACCTCAATTCTTCTTCCAACTCTTCTATCAGAGTCCCTGAGCTCTGTTTAATGTTAGGCTGTGGGCCTCTGCATATCCTTCAGTTAGTTGTTGGGTAGAGCCTCACAGAGGGCAGTTATTCTAAGCTTCTGTCTGCAAGCATAACAGAGTATCTTTAATAGTGTCAAGGATTGGTGGTTGCCCATGGGATTGGGCTAGTTAAATGGGTGGCCATTCCCTCAGTCCCTGCTGCATCTTTGTTCCTATATTTCTTGTAGACAGGACAAATTTTTTGGGTTTGAAGCTTTATGGATGGGTTATTATCCTTATAACTTCACTGGGGGTCCTGCCTGGCTACAGAATGTGGCCACTTCTGGTTCCATAGCCTCACTGCAGTGACTCCTGGGAACATCCCCTATCCCAGGTCTTTAGCATGTCCTAGATATGATCCTACCGCCCCCTAATCCCATCAGTTGAAGATTTCCATTCACTCTTATAGCCATTTGGCCCTCTCTTCTGCCTGTCCACATGCATGATCCTGACCACCTCCCATTCACATCTCCTCCACATCCTCTCTCCAAACCAGTTGTCTTCCTTCATTTGCCTCTTATGACTATTTTTTTCCTTCTTCTACATAAGATTCAAGCATCCTCATTCGGGCCTTTCTTCCTGTTTAGCTTCTTTGGTCTGTGGACTGTATAATGGGTATCCTATACTTTAAGGCTAATATTGACTTATCAGTGAGTACAAACCATGTCCTTTGGGTCTGGGTTACTTCATTAAGGATGAGTTGTGCTTTTATCCATTTGCCTGAAAAATTCATGTTGTCCTTGTTTTTAATAGCTGAATAGTATTCTGTTGTTTAAATGAACCATGATTTCTGTGTCTATTATTCAATCGAGCGACAACTGGGTTGCTTCCAGTTTATAGCTATTACACATAAAGCTGCTATGAACATAGTTGAGCACATGTGCTTGTGGTATGGTGAAGCATCTTTTGGGTATAATCCCAGGAGAGATATAACTGGGTCTTCAAGTAGAACTTCTTGCAATTTTCTGAGAAACTGCCAGAAGAATTTCCAGAGTAGCTGCACAAATTTGCTCTCCCACCAACAATAGAGGAGTGTTCACCTTGCTTCACATCCTCACCAGAAGGTGCTGTTCTTAAGCTTTTTATGTTAATCATTCTGATAGGTGTAAGATGGAATGTTATGGTCATTTTGATTTGCATTTCCATGATGACTAAGGACAGTGAACATTTCTTTAAGTGATTCTTGGTCATTCAAAATTCTCTTGAGCATTCTCTATTTAGTTCTGTACCCCATATTTTAATTGGGTCATTTGGTTTGTTGGTGTCTAACTTCTTGAGTTGTTTAAAAATTTTGGATTTGATCTGTCAGATATAGGATTAGTGAAGATCTTTTCCCAATCTGTAGGCTGCTGTTTTGTCCTTTGCTTTACATGAACTTTCAGTTTCATGAGGTTACATTTATCAATTGCCTATTGCCTGTCTGTGGAATTCATTTCCTTAACTGGGCTGCATTGTATGGCCTTAGTGGAAGAGGGAAAATTCAAATAAAATAAAGTTTAATTACAAGATAGAAAAAAGAAAAGAGGAAAAAAAGAAAAGATAAAGAAATGTTTTTTCCCATGCCTCCCTGTGCTCACTTTTGCAGTACATATGCTAAAATCTGCAAGGATAAGGCAGATATTAGTATGGTCCTTATGCAAGGATTAGATGCAAATTTAGGAAGCATTCCATTTTTTAAAACGGAGTAATTCTTCCACAAGACATAAAACACATTCTGTCGACATTATTCAAGCTGCCCTTACAGCAAAACCAGGGAGAATCTGTCATAGAAATGTCTTCTTGTCTTGAGCTTTCCTGCTAAGACAAATTAAGACTCATGAGAAAAATAATCAAATAAGAAGGATGAGATTCCTATAGAATTTTAGTGATAAATTGATGAATATCAAGAGCACTGTTAGTAAGGGATGTGAAAACACTGAGGATACATTTCGAATAAGAAAAACTGAATTCTGTCTGATGCAGATTTGTTGAATCCTAAAGGGAAACAATGGACAGAAGCTCCTTGATACTGGTTTTATCTATGATTCCTTTGGCAAGATATCATACCAAAAGCAGACATAATACCTGCCAGAAGCAAACACGTGGACAGTGGCAACTAAAACACATATGATCTAGAATGTAAGCAACCTGCAAATGTAAGTAAATCAACATATTATTGGACAAGTTGTCTAAAATTAACTGATATGAACTTAATGTCAAAATAAATAAAAATTCACCTAAGTAAACAACAATCAAATTGCATGATTTTAAAAAATGGCCGAAGTATTTGAGTGTAGAAATATCTAAAAATGACATATAAAATTGCCAATGTCATTCAGCATCACGAATCATCAAAGAAATAAAATAAATAGATATGAGATACTACCTCCCATATATTGACAAAGCTATTGAATAGGAGACAATTGATAACAATTATATGACTAATACATTATGGAAGAGGCAGAACCATTACAACATTTGTTGGGAATGTGGTATTGTTTGGAGGTTTCTTTAGTTACATTTTGTTGTTATCATGAAATATTTTGACCAAATCCAGCTCAGGAGAAGAAAGGGCTTGTTTGGGTTATACTTACAGGTCGTATTACATCATTGAGAGAAGTCAGGGCAGGACTCAAGCAGGAATTCAAAGGCAGAAACCATGGAGCAGGCTCATTCTTAGTACCTTTTTTATAGAGCACAGGACCATCTGTTGAGGGGATGGGGTCATTTGATCTTGGCAATTCTTCATTGAGGCGTTCCTCTCAGAAGACTTCAATAGGTGTGACGGCAACAACTGTGGTTTGTGTACAAAAATATATATACATATATATATATATATGTATATTTTATATATATACTCTCTGCCCACACAGATGGGATTGAAAGACATAGGAGGTAAATGAGACCTAGGAAGACAAATAGGTAGTGGTAAAAGGGGAACTGTTATCCAAAGAGAAGATGTTTACACTTATAAGATTAACAAGCCTTGAGACTATAATATACATTACGGCTTTTAAAAGGTACATTGGGTAATTTGCTGTGAAATCTAGTATATATTTTATATGTATATTAATACATTGAATATATTTAATTTCTACTTAACAATTGGATATTTTGATATACGAAAATAAGTACTCTCAGGGTTCAGAGTACCTAGGCTATGTTGTCTCTGATGGCACAATCTTGAATGACAGGAAGTCACAGAGGTTCTTATTTGTGTTCAGAGAAGGATTCATTATTGATGTTCTTGGATGAGCAAAGACCACCTTTTTACATTTGACAAAGACCATTTGGCTCAATCCCTGGCACAGAAATAGATGGCCTGAATTTATAAATATTTATCCAGAAAATATACCAATGAAATAGCAAGACAGAAAATAAATGCAATATCAAGCCACAGTATGCATGTGAAGGTGAGAGGACAATTTGCAGGAGTTAGTTCTTTCTGCCATATAGGACAATCTTGGGGATTTTTTTTTTTTTTACCTACTGAGCTTTTCTGCTGGCCCTCAAATGTTTTTTTTTTCACCAAAACAACTTTCTGCTGTAAAATATTCTCAGATAAAACTATACATGCAGACATGTGTATGTTGTGCAGTTCCATGACTGCTGAACTACACTTTTTGAGTAATTCGAGCAAAGGATTTTTATTAACAACAGTGTTTGTTAAAAATAAATTTTATAGATAAGAACAGGGAGATTTTATTCTATAGTAGATATTGTGGAATATAGCATTTGGATATTAGTTATCTGGGTAGAGGTAGCTGCTAGTGTGTGTGTGTGTGTGTGTGTGTGTGTATGTTTCTGTGTATATATATACATGTAATATGTATGTGTAACAAATGGGCAAGGAAAATGTAAAGAATATATGCTCAATATAACAAGTCTCACTAGAACTGAGCTTTACATTTTTGAGAAGTTGCAGGGAAGATTTCATTATATTTTGAGTCTGGTTTTGCAGTTGTTCTAGCTCAGTCTAGCTTTCAATTCACTATCATCTACCCTTCTTTCTTGTGAGTGCTTGGATTACAGACATGTGAAAACACACTTTTGCAGTTTTTATCTCTTAATACAATGCTCTGTTTTATCAGAGAGATTTTACAATTTTCAGAGTTGATTTTAACAGATGGGTCTATGAGAACTCACTTTGAATTTTTATCTCTGCCTTTAATTTGATCTTCTTGTGATGTGTATCCTAATGAAGTTGTTCTCAGGGATTTGCAGATCCTAGGAGAGGGTAGATTAAACCCAGATTGATTTTGTCACCTGAAAATATATGATGTTTGAAATATTTGGAGCTCAAATGGTTTTTTTTTTTTTTTTTGGTTTTTCTGAGAAGCCATTAGAGTTGTTATAGTCCGTAGCAAGAATGGATTCAAAGTGTGAGACTGTGTGATTTTCCAAGTTGATTTCATGATGTGAATAATCTGCTTGAGTGGTTTGTATCAGTTATATGATAGAATGGCAGTCTCAATGTGCAGTTGAGGTGAGTCTATGAATTATTAAATTTTGCTCACTAAATGTTCTTTAACTTGGATGCAGTGTTCATAAATAGCATAGTACAGCACACATGCACACACACAGGAAGAAAGAAAGGAGAGAGAAGAGAGAGGGAAAGCAGAGGGAGAAGTAGAGATAGAGATTAAACAGAGACAGAGAGAACACTGAGAGAGAAAATTATTGCTTTTGATTCTAAACTTCAGATACTTAAATGATGTCTACAACAATCAAACAGAAATTGATATTACTTAATATTTGGTGAAAAAGAGAGGATTACAGTGGTTAGTAAAGGAGATTATGGATCTGAGAAAGACTGAAAGTAAATGTAAGTAAATGAGAACAGTAGAAAAAGATAACATACATGGAGACATACAAGTATATAAGAGTCAGCATGGAGTAGCAAAAGGAGAGGGTGAGGTGGGACAGTTCCAGCAGGAGAAGAGAGGTCAATACAGAAGGAACATCATGGAGAAGGAGCAAACACCACCAAGGTTGTTTGGTAAAAGCCTCAAAAAATCTTATCTCATATTCACCCGAAATCACACAAAAATCATGTAAGAGTAAGCATTGTGTATGTATATGTGTATTATACACACACACACACACACACACACACACACACACACACACACATGGAAGTTATGCCACTAAAGCAGATAATGCTCCCACAATGACCACAGACTAATAAAATTACCAATAACATTCATGGGAAATATCTTTCAGAATAGTGGGTTAGAGTAGTCCATGTGACTCCCCAAACAATGCAGATTATGGCTCTTACCTTTGGTTGCTCCTCAGAGGTTGAAGATAAACCATTATTGTGGAAGACACCACACACTTAGGATTTTAAGTCTAACCTGAAAGCTTTCTTTATTCAGTCTAGCTTTCATGATACTAGAAAACACATGTTGGTGGTAACACCAGCTGTCTAATTCAACCCAAAGCTTATTCAACAGGGCAGAATGAATAATTGACACTAAAAAATTGGCCAACATTTCCCGGCTAGTGGGGTCATGATCAAAGAGATTCTACTATCATCACTTTGTAAGAGCAACATAATCCCTAACTATATTCTTAATATTATCCTGATACCTATGCAAGTAAGTGTCACTAATGTGTATATATATATATATATATATATATATATATATATATATATATGATATATATTCTACATTTATCCTTATACTTACAGATAAGTGTCCTCTCACCAAGAAAGCCTCTCTTTTGGAGCAAGTGGGGATCAACAGAGAAAAACACAACTGGACCCAATGCAGAGATCAATGGATGAGTGTGGAAAGGTCCAATGGATAGATATATATCCTAGCTTCTGCATTTATTGTTCAGGGAACATCACTGAAAGACTTTAAGAACCAGAATAGTAGGAAATTCTCTATAAAGCAGTCTTTTATGCAAATGGCTATAAAAACATGACCAGGACAACAGCAATATCAACAAACATGCTAACTTGAAAGGGGAGAACATTTCACACATCCCACTTCTAGATGAGTGTTTATTGACAACTGATGACTGCTGAGAGAGGAGAGTGAGCTTCTTCTAGGGCTTTCCACAACTTTTTGTCCAAGTGGTCAGCCAAGTGGTAAACCATATAAACACAGTCAACAAAAAATGGAAAAAAAGCTTATAATTTTTTATTTGTACACATACATATGTATGTACAAACACACACATATGTTGCAGTAATAATCGGAGAGAAGTCACACACACATACACAAACACTTAGAAGCAGGACATAATAGAAATTTGAGGGAGGGGACTTTTGAGTAACTGGAGAGAGGAAATGGAAGAAAGTGATATAAATTATCTTTTGATTAAAAATGTATATAAATGAAAAATTAAACAAAACAAAATCACTTGTGAGTTTCCAGCACTTTAAACTGCATGGACTACCTCTTGTCAGGAGCAATGTAAGTACTCAGTCATGTAGTCCACAAGTAGTGAATATTGTCCTAATTATGTTTCCTGCTAATATGATAAGGACTTTGACAAGAACAACTTAAGGCACAAAGGGTTCATTTGCTTTGTACATCAGGAAACAATTCATCACTGCACGAACTTTAAAGAGCTGGTCACATCCGTAGTCAAGTGTGGAGAGACTGTCTTCACTCCTATGCTCAAATATCTTTTTCTACTCTTACCAGTTCTGGACCTCCAAGCTAGGCAGTGGTACTAACCACAGTGAGTGTATTCCTGCCTCAATTAATGTAATCAGTGTGATCTCTCATAGGCATGCTCACAGATTAACCAGATCGAGATAATTCCTCATTGTGACTCCATTTACAGGTGATAGATTGTATTGATTGGTATTTAAAAGGAATCTTCACTGATACCAAGTCTCACATATATGGAAAATTAAATATTGACTTATCAATTCTTCCATATGTCATAAATTATTTGAGTGACCCAAATTTTCCATGCCTAAAAATAAAGATCTTTGTTCTAGCTTCTCCTTTGCAAGACTACCACTAGATGAATGTTTAATTGCCAATCTACCATTCTGAACAATATTCAGCACATGTCTTTGGTTATCAAATAGTAGAAATGATCTGAAAGAATTGTTTTAAAATATTTCTGTCTTAATAAGAAGAAACTTTGACTGGGTATTTGGGAAACATAGACTAATGGCTTCTACATCATGCGACTGTCTTTTTCTGGAACTTTGCAAGCATATAAATGCTTAGTCATTATCCTGGAAAAGTTGAATCTGAATCTATCCAGCTTGGGTTGAAGATGGAGACAGCTTTCTTATTTTTTTAAGGAGTCCCTGGGCAATTGCTATGACCATTCTCATTTTAAAAACAGGATTTTCACAAATATCCTCCAGGGCAGTGTTCTTAGCCCAGAGCTTGTAGTGAGCACTGTAGGTCATTATATACTAAAAAAGGAAGGGAATATTTTATCTTAGCACCTGTTTTACTGAGTACATAGTAATTGAAATAACCGTACCATTCTAGTTGTAGCCAATAATTATTTAGCACATTCTGTTTGCCAAGGTCTGCACTATGAACTTGGATAAGTCTTACATTGGTTCCATATTTCTTTTGTTATTGTAGAATGAGGACACTCAGATGAGAGAGCAAGAAACATCACCAAGGGCATGTAGAATGGGATGATGTCATGAATCACATACATAGATCTGTAATTTTCATTTCCATGCTAGTTATACAAGATTTCATTGTTTTATCTCTAAGAATTTTAATGTAAATTATAAGTTATTTAGTAGTCTAATGAGGTAGAATGAAGCTCTCCCCCTCTGCAGCCTTCCATAGATTTGTGGCCATCAGTCACATAAAGGCAATGTCCCAAGCCTCTCCACAGGTAGAGGACATGACCTGTGGTCACATAGCCTCAAGACAGATCTCCATTTTAATGAGGTACATAAAGGCCTGGAGGACTTAGCCAATAAAATTTCCTTCCCAAACATTCCTCCCTGCAAAAGATATTTAACCTCATGCCTGCTCGGAGAAGTATGGCAGTTTCACTCGTCCACTATCCGCCATGACAATAAATGCCTTAAAACCATGGACTGCCTCTTTTCATCAGGATCCACTGTGGATAGTAATGGAGGAGGCCTTTGCTTAAAGAGCTGCTGTCTAATCTCCTATACCAGGCCTCTCTGCATTCCCAGCCACCAAGCCAAGCCAGCTACAGACAATCAAAGGACTCATTCCTGAGGGACCAGCCAGAGATCTCCCCTCTTCTACCCCTGACTCCAGGTTAGATCCATCCAGAGGGCCCCTACTCCATTCTCAGCTCTTCCATGGCTCCCAGTGGAAACTGGGTGCCCAAGAGCCTGACACCTACCCAGAGATGGTGTAGGGTAAGCGCAGTCAAAACTCCCACGTCCTGCCTCCCTGAGCAGCTGAGCCCTGTCTGTGGCAGAGTGGATGAGGGACCAATTTAACCCTACAAGCATTTTCCCATTATTGTATCTCCAGGAATCTCATCTTCAGCAGTTTGAATAATATTCTATTTGCATGATATAAACTTTCTTCTTTCTACCTTGGATACCTTGGTTAGTTCTACTTCTTAGTTATTGTAAAGAAAACTGTATACATCAGGAAATTTGTCCAAATGTCTATTTTTAGATATAATTCTAGAAGAACGACAAAACATAAACAAATATGATGTGAAAATTTTCCCTGGAAATATGTATAATTATATATATCTAATTTCCTTGGGTTTTCATAACAAAATACCAGAGACTAGATTGTTTGGACAGCAAATATCACTTTCACCCCATGTAAGCTGAATAGATAAAGAACATGGCTAGGGTGGTTTCTGTCGAGGGCCTTGTTCTGACTTGTAAATGTTTGCTCTCTTCATGCGTTCAGGCATGATGGAAAGAGACAGTGTTCTATCCCATGTAAGAGCACAAATTGCAGCCTATGTATTCTATCTTCATGATCATTCTGAATGCATTCATCTCACAAAAGTCTCATTTCTCAATATCAGTACATTGTTCACTGGACTGGGGGAAGATAACATTCAGTTCAGAACATTTGATCTTTGGGCTAGTATGTGATATGTTTTTCATATTACCTATTTCTTCAATGAATAGTGCAATGTTCACTCTCGCTAAAAGTGGTGCTTGAGATCACAGGCGTTCTACTGTTAACCATTTTTACATATTCTGATGTTAATAACATGCTTGTATATCTTGTGTTTTACATATATATATATCAATACCATATTGGTATCTGGCTTTCTCATGGAATTTTATATAACTACAGCAGCAGTGGCAACTTTCCTTGAATTTACTATTTATTAGTATAAGCCAGTTACCATCTCTGTGATTTACATCAATTACACATATACACTATACTCTCAATAGCAAATAGGTAAACATGCATCCCATAGTCTCTCTTCTATATTAGGGCATGGAGGCCAAAGAGATGAAGAGACCTGCTCAAGTCTATATAGCTAGTGTCCTCTATTTAAAGCAACAAGGAACTATGCTTCTTCTTTTATTTAGTAGCTAACTATCTCAGTTTGATGTTTCTCTTTCACTTTTATTGATAGTGTCTATGTAACACGTTTGTCAACTCAACACTATCTAAAAACATCTAGGAAGACTAACAGTGAAGGATTATCTGAAATCAGGTTGACACTTAAGCATATTTGTGTGTGAGGATGGATAGGTAGGAGTAACCTAATTAGGTTAACTATGATGGGAAGCCCCTCCTACTGTGGGTGACACAATTTCCTGGGTAGGGTTTCTGAACTATATAAAAGTAAAGGAAGCAAGGTCCACACTAGTGTGGTGGCTTGATTAAGAATGTCCCCATAGGCTCATGTTTTTGAATGCTTAGTTGCCAGGGAGCAGCACTATTTGATAAGTATTAGGAAGTATGTTCTTGTTGGAGTTTGTCCTTGGAGGAAGTATGCTACCAGAGGTGAGTTTTGAGGTTTTAAAAATATGGATCAGGATGTAGCTCTTAGTTATTTCTGCAGTATCATACCTGTTGGCAGCCCTGCTCCCTGCCTCCCTGTTTCCTGCCATGGTGATAGCAAACTAAGATACTGAAGCAATAAGTACATCCCCAATCAAATTCTTTGTAAGAATTACCTGGGTAATAACATCTCTTTACAGCAATAGAATGGTGACCAAGACAACCAGCATGAATGCAATGTACTGGTTCTTTGACTTCTGCCCTTGACTACTGTTATGATTTGTCCAATTGCCATAAGTTCTTTCCATGGTGACTTCTCCAGTATGATAGACTGTAACCTGGAACTGTGAGACAGTTTGTTTTAAACAAATATTTAGAAGTTTGTATAAAGCTAAATTATGGTATTATTTACTTATTTTCCCCATACTTCCAATATTTAAAAAGCAATTTCTAGAGGCAGGAGATAGTAAAATGATTGTTTTCAAGCATTAGAACCTGAGTTTGTATTCCTAGAATTTATAGACATCTGAGCACTCATAGACATCTGAGCACTCATAGGCATCTGAGCACTCAGCACTAGAGTCAGATATAGGCAGATCTTTGGAGCTCAATTTCAGGGAGAAAAATCAAGGAAGATTTTCAGATTCAATTTGAAGTTCTGTCTCATAAACTAAGGTGAGCAGTTGAGAGACACTGATATTATTTCACACATATGTGTATAAGCAACGACATACATGTTTGCACACACCAACTTAAGCAGGTAAAAATGCACACCACACATGCACATACACACTTGCAAATGCATGTGTACATGTGTACAAAGGAGTGTCCATAGTTTGTAGATAAATGTTCATAATTTGAGATCCTAAGACTTTGTTTATCATCATTGATGAAATACATCATTCAGAAAATGCAAGATGGGGATCTGTGCTTGTACATAATTATACATATTTTAGCATTAATTTGTTAAACAGTTTTTTCTCTTGATTTGTGATTTTTTAAAATTAAATACCAAAGTCTTTTATTTTATTTTCATATATCATCTTAACATCCCTATTATAGCATTTATATGATTATAAGCACTGTAAGGATTTCAAATATTTTAGAATATGTAGGTGTTTTGTTAATGTGCAGCCTGGTCCAAAAGTCTTTTCAAAAAAAAGGAAAGAGGAAAAGGTAGTAAAACACTTATATTGATCTGGGTATTGTACCACAGACCTTTAATCCCAGCACTCAGGCCAATGTGGTCTACCTAGTGAGTTCCTGAGACCCTGTCTTAACAAAACAAAATGCATCAATCAACAACAACAGCAGCAACAACAGCAATATAAACAACAAAATGAGACTGGAAAACATGTATTAACATAGTTTAAAATGTGGCCTACATATCCCTGAATACTCTTTCAAGCACATAGTGTCTGTAAGGAAAGAAATGTTTATAGGTCTACAATGATGCAGGCTCCTAATGATGCACAGAATTGATTTTGTTTCCCAGTTCACCTGTGAAACCTAATTTAAACATAAAAAATGTTGGTATTTCAAACATTAATGTGTACAAAGTCACAAAAAATTATCAATACAGTCTTGTCATTAAGATGGGGTACAAAATTCATGTAATTAACCATGATTAACATGACTCACAATTTTGAGTTAGGTTATAAATATTTTTGTTATGAAAAATCACTTTATCTTTTCAAATATTGATTGAGCACATATTATGGTAAGTGCTGGGAATCAAAAGATGAATGGATCACGGCCTCTGCTTTCTGCAAATTTTGATTCTGAAGCTGTTAAAATATGTCAATAATAATCATAGCACACTCTGTTTAAGTAATAATAATGGATCACCTCATCTCCAGTTAAGAGCAAGGTAGAGATGTTAGAAAGCTCTCATAGGTAATGTGGGTGTAAAATGTAATAAAGTTCTACAGAGGACAGAAGCCTGTGACAGTATATTACACACTTGAAAACAAACTTCAAAGCTATATTTTCAGAGCTGAAAATCATATCTTAGGTTTTTATTAGTCAATAAAAACATACCCTTGAACAAAATTCATATCAGAAGCCAACACAATTGCCAGTTGTTATTTTCTGTAAGTTTAACCTTACTCAGATTTTAGTAGCATTTCAATTTTTTTGTCATTTTATAATACTTGAATCATTTAGCCTGAGAAATTCATAGCACAGAAATAATATTGTATCCATTGCTGTCCTGTTTGTTATAGAGACCTGTAAGTCACACACCAGAGAGCATAAGTATTTGGAATATTGTGTTTCTCTGTCATTTTATTTTATCTAAGCATAGAGGGACTGAATATATGTCTGTGTACTTTGAACCGGAACAATTAGAAATTGTAACCAAAAAATTAAATTACATAAGCTAGAACCTAATGAGCTTCTACCTGTCTAACATTATAGCCCAGGCTAAAGGTAAAAATAACCACTGAAAATAACAAAAGACTGAATAAAACCTCTTTCCCTTGTGGCCTTAATTAGACCACAGGAGAGTGCTGTTGAAATAAACACAAAAGTCCCTTGTACAATTTGCATCCAATGGATAAATCAATATTCTATTAAGACTGTAAGACTTGGACTGGAGAGATGATTCAGCCATTAAGGCCACTGACTGCTCTTCCAGAGGTCCTAAGTTCAATTCCCAGCAACCACATGGTGGCTCAAAACCATCTGTAATGGGATCTGATGCCCTCTTCTGGTGAGTCTGAAGACAGCATATGTACTCATATGCATAAAATAAATAAGTCTTTTTTTAAAAAAGACTATAAGACTTGAAGTAAAAATTTGTTAAAAACGTTTTATGCATATGTACTCATATGCATAAAATAAATAAGTCTTTTTTAAAAAAAGACTATAAGGCTTGAAGTAAAAATTTGTTAAAAACGTTTTTCCTTCTTTCATGTGTGTTTTCTCTGTGTATATGCCTCTTGGGATATCTGTGGAAGCACCTGTGTGTGCATGTACATTTGTGTGTGTGTGTGTGTGTGTGTGTGTGTATGTGTATGTATGCATGCATGTGAAGGCTTGGAGTTGACCAAGTGCATTATCCTTGATGGATTGCTCTTCCTTCCTATTCTTTGTAAACTGAGTCTTAAGCAACCCCAGAATTTGATGATTTAGTTAGTCTCAATAGGGAGACATTACTAGTTCATCTCTGGGGCTTCAAACTCTGGTCCTTTTGTTTGTGAGGCAAGTACTTAAACTGCTGAGCCCATTAAAATAGTTTTAATGACTCCATTGATGCCTCTAATTATCAAAATGCAAAACTTCCAAATAGAACAGAATATTCAAAAGTCATGAAAAGAGACCATTCACTGTTGTTAAGTAACAAGAGTTAGTTTACAGTTTGAGTTCCACAAACAGACTTATGGATACATTATTTGATAAAATCGATTGTGAAGGTACTTATATCATGGCAAAAACATGGAGTGAGTACTCTCAAGCAATATTATATCCTAAACATCTACAGGGTGATATGTTGCAATAAATATATGCAGTGCACAAGGCAAATGTTGACAGAAGAAACTCAAAGTGATACCGCAGAGGAGTTGTTTGTTTGGACTTTTGGGTTTTGTTTGTTTGTTTTAATTTTGAGTCAGAGTTGCATAAAGTTGCTCAGTCCAGTTTGAACTTGTGATATTCCTTCTTCAGCTTCCCATGTAGTTGGTCTTCGTAACAATCACTTTTATCAAACAAGAAGGGTTTACTTCCTGGCCCCACATATCTTTTTCCTACCAAGTCAAGTTTCTCTAAATGACAGATTTTTCAGGCTGGCTTGATCTACTATAGTCTGCTTGAATTCTCCACTTTTATTGCCTTTTGGTGATTATAGTACACTGACTTGCGGTACGTGATACTTTCACAATGTTACCAAAATAACTGAAATGTTATTTTGCTTTTGATTTGTTTTCTCATTAATGTAGGCAAACAGTAAGAATCTAAACACAGGTGTCACTGACACAATAAGCAAGGTATTCCTAAAAGTAGACAGCATGGATAACATTTGAGAGGCCATGACATATTCTAAGTGAAGAATTAGGGAAGAATATCAATCTTCAACTCCCCAAAATGAATTGTTTTTGAGAAACATTCTTATGTATCCTATGCTGACCTGCAACTTGACTTCCTAAAACTTTATTATTTATATTATTATTATTATTATTATTATTATTATTATTATTATTATTACATGATGTTGTTGATGATGATGATGATGATGATGAAACATCTGACTGTATCTCAGGCTGCTCTGCAACTTGCTGTGTAGTTAAGGATGATCTTTAATGCCTGTCTCTGCCTCCTGAGTACTGAGAATACAACCACATATGACACCACACCTGGTTTTATGTGATGCTTAGGATTGAACTGAGGACCTAGTATATGCTAAGCAAGTACTCTGCAAATTGAGAATTTATACATATATGTATCTGTGTATGTGCATGTGTATATGTACATGATGTATATGTATATGATGTTTATGTATATATATTATATAATATTTTATATATTAATGAATACAGGATTATATATTGGAATATATATTTTCAATATACATATACATAGATTGATAAATATGTCTATATTTTATATAGAGATTTTATATATATATTATATATATACATCTCCAGATCACTTTTTCCCTTTTATTCCTTTTAAAGAAAAACAGGATTTTATATTGCATAGTCTCAAATTCAACTTATAAATGAGGCTAGCTTTCTACTCCTAATCCTCATGCTGTCAATTCCCACCATGTTTTACCTCTTTAAAAGTAATTTACATATAGTAAATCATTGTAAACGTAAGATTATCAAGTAAGAATATAAGGTGCTTTCGGGCTGGGGTATGAAGCTCGGCCAGGAGAGTGAGTGCCTAGCTTCTAAGGTGGGATTTGAGTGAAGAAGAAGCACAAACTAGTAGTGAACCCATTCTACTTTTTGCTGAATCTTTTCTGTAGGGATGAACAGATTTAATCATCATAAAGCCCAGACAGTGATGTCCCAAAAATTACACATGATACTCATAGTGAGCTCAATGGATTATTGACTGATTATTGAAAGTCAAGGGTTTAATACTTTACTATTGCTAAAAACAGGTGAGGAGGTCACATGTCATTTGTGTGCCTTCTTCAAAACCTTGTTTTGAAGTAGGAACATGTCAACATCCCTGTGTAGGAGGACCATTGTACTTTTTTCTAGGATCATGCAATAATTCTTGATCTGATATATGGACAGTATCCTCAAAATGTTCATAATATCACTAGAAAAGCATACTCCTAAATTAAAATAACACTTTTGGAAAAAATGTACCTGGAAAAGTGAAACTAATGAGTTTTGGTCCCTAAGAGGGTCATTTGCATTGTGACTGTTGATGAATTATCTCAGTTTTGCTTGGGATAGAGAACCTAAGAACAGACTATTATGAACTTCCTCTAGCTTCATGTTACTTCTAATTGTTTTCTCTGCCTGGAAAGTTCTCTATGAGGTTATTTTAGAAGCTGACTGTGAAATATGCATGAGCCTCATGAAGACTGAAAGCAGAATCAAGTAAGCTCATTTATTACTAGTCTACATAGGTGTTCCTCCATCATTACTCCCTCTCATTTTCCTATGCTTTCTACTTCTGGATGTAGATTCCTCCTCAAGCAAGACTCCATGGGATTATTCTAGGTAAAACAGCCAACTGAGTCTTTCCAAGTAGCTCTAAGTATACTTAGACATATACTTATCAATAAATGAAAGCAAAGAATCAGAAATCAATACCACTCTGTCCACAAGAAAAACTAAAGAGGCTTCCAGACACTAGGAAGAGAATATCATTAGCACAATAAGTCTATTGTCACCAGGTTTTGTTATTCTAATTTCTTTGAATTAAAATATTCTCATGTTTCATTCTCATGAAGGAGGGGGAGGCTCATAACATACATCAAATTAAAGAGAATTATCAGGCATACTAAATTACAAGAGGCAAGGAAAAGTAAATTTGGGTTAGAACTGTGCTGTGGAGCTCTTCCTGAAATGCAAAAATGTAAAGCTTTGGGAAGACTCAAATAGTAAACATGAAGAAAGACTAAGGTAGACAGATGTGGATGCTTGCAGCCAACCATTGGAATGAGCACAGGGACCCAAATGGAGGATTTAGGGTAAGGAGTGGAGGAGTTGAAGGGGTTTGCAACCCTTTAGGAAGAACAAAAATATCAATTAACCAGACCCCCTAGAGCTCCTAGGGACTAAACCACCAACCAAAGAGAACCCATGGCTCCAGCAGCATATGTAGCAGAGGATGGCCTTATCTGTCATTAGTGGAAGGGGAGGCCCTTGGTCCTGTGAAGGCTTGATGCCCCAATTTAGGGGAATGTTAGGGCTGTGAGGTGGGAGTGGGTGGGTGGGTGGGAGAGCACGGGGGAGGATGGGCTAGGTGGTTTGAGAGGGGAAAACTGGGAAAAGGGTTAACAGTTGAAATGTAAATTACTAAAATATCCAATAAAAAAAAGACTAAGGTAGACATTGTAGACGATACTCCTAAGGTCTAGTTTTTAATACAAAAGGAGAAAAAATACCATAATTTGTCACACAGACAGGGTCAGTGGCTTTGCTGAGCCAAATGGTTGGGTGTGGTCTTAACATGGTAGGAGGAATTTCTGCCAGATCTGTGTGACATAGATCAACATGTAAATCAGGTTTATTAAAGGACTAAAACAGCCAAAGGGGCACAAGAGAAAGCCAAGTCATTTAGAAAGATTTTTTTTTTTTCAGTTGAGAGCAATTTTAGTGAGGCTTTCATTGAGCTCTCTGGAGGTGGGCTCTGTAAGTTCCTTCTCCCTACTGTTGAGTATTTCATCTAAGGTCCCTCCCTTTGAATCCTGAGAGTCTCTCACCTCTCAAGTCTCTGGTGCATTCTGGAGGGTCCCCCCAACCTCCTTCCTCCTGAAATTGCCTGTTTTCATTCTTTCTGCTGGCCCTCATGGCTTCAGTCTTTTTCCCTCACTCAATACTATATCCCCCTCTCACTCCTTCATACCCTGTTCACTTTTCCTCCCAGGTCCCTCAGTCCTGCCACTATTACTGAGGATATGGAGTGCTCACAAAAAGGAATTTAGCCTGACTGCTCTCCGGAAGACCCAACAAGCAGCTGAAAGAGTCAGGTGTAGATCTTTGCACCCAATCCATGGTCAGAAGCTGTTGATCCCTGTGGTTGAATTAGGGAAAAGCTGGAAGAAGCTGAAGAGGAGGGTGACCCTGTAGGAGGACCAGCAGTCTCAATTAACCCTGGACTCAATTAACCTGGACCCCAAGATCTCTCAAATACTGGACCACCAACCAGGCAGCATACTACACCAGCTGATATGAGGCCCCCAATATATAGCAGAGGACTGCTGGGTCTGGGTTCAATCAGAAAAGATGCACCTAACCTGCAGGAGACTGGAGTCCCCAGGGAGTTTAGAGGTCAGGTGGTGTGGGGCGAGGGAGGGTGGGGATATCTTCGTGGAGACAGGGGGTCGGGAGGAGGTATGGGATGTGAAATAGTCAGAGGGTGGACAGAGGGGGAATAAAATCTGAAGTGTAACAAAATAAAGAAAGTTTTAAAATAGACAAAATAATAAAACCCTATAAACTATTTTAAGGAATTATTATAAAGGCCAAATCTCAGCTGAACTCAATGTAATGCTAGCCTGTGCCTGAAATGGTTATTATTCCATCTTCATGTGATCTATGAAGATAAATTAATAATAACAAAAAAAAAAAAAAGAAAAGAAAAGAAGAAAATACTTTCATGGGTGGAAAAAGACATGTTCAGAGGCCATAAGATTATTGGAGAAAATCCCAACATGTGTGTGGTACCATTTGTCTTAGCCATGTTTCCATGGCTTTGATAAAATGCCATGACTCAAAGCAACTTGAGGAGTTTCCTTCATTATATAGCTTGTACTATATCATCTAGGGAACTCAGGGCAGGAATTTAAGGCAGAAACTGATGAAGAAGCGTTGGAAGAGGCGTACTGGTTTGTTCTGCATGGCTTACACATCCTTGTTTCTTACAACACACAGGACATCACCTCAGAGGTAGCACTGTCCACAATGAGGTCAGTTTTCCTACATCAATCATCAACCAAGAAAATGTACTGTAGGCATTTACACAGGACAATCTAGTGTAGAAACTTTCTCAATTAATGTTCCCTCTTCCAAATGCTTCTGTCAAATTGACAAAAAATTAGTCAGCCCACATCCTTGTGATTTCTTACCTAGAGTAGCCCCTAAAGTTTAAAAAACTCCAAGGCTAGTACAAGTGCTTTGGGGAGCATTCCAGAATTAGAAACTAAGATGCTATTGCTACAGATATCACATGGCGTGGGCTGTAGGACTTGAAGAAATCAGACTTGGACTGATGAGAAAATTTCTGCATTGATAGCTAGCTTTCCTAACGATTGAGATCCCATGTAGGCTGCTTAAGGATATTTGGCACCAACAGTCTTATTCTGTTATGGATCTTGCATACTATGCTCTTAACATGTCTAGTAAGATGTGGCTACTTAAGCAATAGTGACACACCTGTTATAACTAAACTGACTGTTTTTTATTTGGATTCAAAATCTATTCTGTAGGAACAAACTCATATCTTGTACTGTAAGCCAAGGCAAAAACTTTGATTAAGGGGATCATAGGTCCTGGTGGGAGGCAACATTTTCTAAAATTTATTAAATGGATAAAATATGACTGCTAAAATACTTTTAAGATATTTTATGCTAGACCCCTATATTCTTACTTCCATGTGTCTTAGTGTTGAAAGAAATCATGTTTGTTTTTTTTTTCAGTGATCAATATTTATTTTAAAAAGTTCCTAATATTGTGATACCTCAGACATAATAGCTATTCATAAATGAGAGCAAATTATCAGAAATCACCAGCAACCTGTCCACAAGGGGAAATAATACATCATAAAGTGAGGAAGGAAGAATAGAAGAGCCACAGAAAGGGTCAGTGTGTCTCCCCCCCCCCACCCCAAGTTTTAACATTATTTGCTGGAGGGAGAAGGAAGACTCATAAAACTTAGGAAATACTGTGTTCAAGAATCTGTAGAAGGAGGAGATCCTCAAGGCCTATCACCATAGTCAGAAAATAGTACATAATTATTAGGGGAGGAACTGCCCATAAGTTGAGAAGTGGCTCCCAGTGATACAGTTTTTATATAAAATAGAAACTCAAGTAGTCACACAAGAAAACCAAGAGGTTAAGTCAATAACTTCTAAGGTATTTTCTAAGAATCAAGATAAAACTTTAAAATTCCCAGTTGACAAAACACAATAATAAAACACTGATATATTAATAATCAGTAAATATTATGAGTAATAATCAAATACTTAATGTGGTGATCAATTACACAGTAAACCACTATTTTCTATATAAATTTATTTTATTATGTATCACACCTTATGTGGTTTATTAGTATGCCATATGCATACTATCATATTATATATACTATATTGAATAAAAAGTCCACAATACTACATAATACCACTATGTATATTATCATATAATATTTAAGATTATTTAGAGAGAATTAATCTTTAATAATTTAAATAGATGTATTTTTCTGTTATTACATATTTAAAGTTACTGATTTATGTTTTTATACACATATACATAGTGAAATGATTACTGTAGCCATGCCATTGAAGCATTTATCACTTCACATAGTTACTTATTTTTTGAAGTAAAAGCAGTAAGAAACTGCTGTTTTAAAAATAATTCTTAGCATGCAATAAAACCTTATAATTTTAGTACTTTATCTGTTTACTGGGTTTCTAAATTTATTCCACTACACAAATGACAGTTTGAACACATTGGTCCACGTCTACTTGTTTCATTTTTTTCTGTGCTTGGGTAACCCATCAGTCTACTTTATCTCTCTATCTACTTGACTGGTTTGTGGTTGTTGTTTTTAAAATTTATTTATTTATTTTATATAATGACTATGCTGTAGTTGTCTTCAGACACACCAGAAGAAGGCATCAAATACCATGGCAGATGGCTGTGAGCCACCATGTGGTTGCTGGGAATTGAACTCAGGACCTCTGGAACAGTAATCCATGCTCTTAACCACTGAGCCATCTCTCCAGCACTAATTTTCTTTTTAAGATTCAACATGTATCTGTCAATGTGCAGTATATGTCTTTCTGACTCCTGCCTAGTTTCCTCAGCAAATGCCCTTCAAGTTACTCGACTCAGTTCCAATGCTATTGTAAATTCAGTCTCCATGATTAAATGTGACAGCTAGTATGGAAGTCAGTGAAATCCTAAATAGTGGATGATTATGTCTACTTCATATTAATGTAAGAAAAATTCTTCATTAAATGGGTCTAAGGGTAGATTATGGGGATGGAAGACAAGAATAGAGACTGAGACCTACCTCAGATAAAGATAGAGGTGGATGAGAATTCAGCCTAAACAATAAATGAACAAAAATGTCAAAAGTAAACTAGTTAAATTGAATGCTAAAATTACTTTTTAAAAAGTTTGAAATCTATGGCATAACTTAATAGAAACTTTACATCATTAAATTTTAATATTGGAGGAATCTTTGATGCTTGGCATCGCTAAGTATAGCAATTTTTATGGGCGTGAGATAATTATAAAGTGAAGCAATATAATCAGCTATAGGTCAAAGTGGGCCTCAAATAAAACTGTATCTAAACTATAAATTCTTTGAGTTAAAATTTAGAATGTGTTTTGCTATGACTTTCTTGTAAAAATCTTAGAAAAATAAGTAATCTATTCCATGAATAATGCTCATTAAAATGAAGTAGTAATTTCCTAAGCATTTTTCTTAACAAAGCTAATGATTTAAAACAGATTTCCCCACAAAAGAATAGAAGTGGAGTCCAAAAGACTTTGTAGTAGAAAAGTACATAAAAAACATTTGAATGACTCAAAACAAAAACTTGCCCAAGTTAGTGTAGTTAGATATAAAATAAGAAGTTGATTTCCTCCATCTTTCTCTCTTCACCCCTCAAGAACCCCTCTCTGAAGATAAATTTAAGTTATTAGAACTCTGAGGTCAAGGGGGTGGCTTCATTTAAGATTTTTAACACTCTTACATTTTGAACTTATATTTACTGTTTTAGTTTTTTTTTTTTTTTTTGGTGTGGTCAGGTTTTCATTACTGGACATGAAACCTTTATGAATTTGTCTCTGAAATGCATCTTACAAACATCAGTCAAAGCAGCTGGCTGCCAGTTTATCACCATCATCATATGAATACTATCCTTGGGATGCCTTATCGTGAGAAATAGCGATATTTAGAAGATTTGCTTTCTCTCAAAGTATCTTGGGGTTATATTTGAGACATTGAGCTCCAAAGTACATTTGATTGTAATACACATCTTTTGTTTCTGTAGAATAATAACAAATTTTGTTTCAAAATATTAAGTATTGAAACATAATGATTAATGAAATATAATCCATAGAGCTAAGCAAACTTTTAATTATTTTAATTATTTTCACTTAAAATTTATGTGTATAATGTATGCATATGTACATAAAGTAGGAATAAAAATGCAACAAAGTCAGAAATAGCTGTAAAATAACTTAACATTTAAAGAATTTTACCCTAGTTACTGCTCTGACATGTATGTATATAAATTATTACTTTTTTATTGTAATGACTTTTTCCCTAAAGACATCATTCAAAGCTTTCAAAAAGAGGCAACTTGTCATTTCATTTTCTATATGCAAATGTGATTGTATTTCCCAATCACCGATTCTGTACAATAATGGCATGATTGCTAGCTGGGAACCAGAAGACTCCCAGAGTGGTTATTGTCTCTGAAAATTCCTCTGGTATTCTCAGAAATAATATGGTATATTGTTATTTTTGTATGTGAAAGTTTTGTCATTCAAGCAGATGCAAAGATACTTGATGAGATATCTGTCCCTCATGCATCCCTAGAGGTCTTTATGGGAACTTATCCATTGTCATAGTAGGGTAATATTTGGACATAAGGATGGAAACTGAAAATGTCAGCAGCTACTTTAAAAAAAAAAAAAAAAAAAAAAAAAGCTCCCAGAGAAACTAAAGATAGGAACATAACAAAGCCTCTTTAGGGAACAGGTTTAAGCTGTAGAGAGTGCAAGTGGTGCTGAATAGAACTGTTTCAGGTATTCTGTAGTCACAGTCAAGGCTAACTGTAAACTAAGCTGACAGGAAGCTCTAAACAATTTCTATTCTAAAATAGAAAGTTTTTGTCTCTCAGATGCATGGATAATCTCTCTATTATTTCCTCCTTTAAAAGAAAGAGAGATGAGGGTGATGAGAAGTGTCAGAGAACCTTGGAACACTGGGCAGAACTGGAAGTGAATATTTGGTTTGCTTCCCATGATGCCTTTCCCTTTCAATCACTGAAGAGTAAAGCCTCCTTGTTCCAAGGATATGTAGGGCTAACCAGAACCAGCTAGGACATTTTCTGATTGGGTGTTTGCTGAGCTGCAGTTTTTATGAGCCCAATATTGTGCCGTGCTGTCTTTCAACAGAAGAACAATGAATCAGTTCTTTCTCATGTCATCTCCTCTGACTTTGGGTGCTCTCCATTTAGTGTTTACAAATATTAAAGGGTTAAGAGAAGTCTGCACTTTCCTTATCATGAAGGCTAGCAGGAAACAGGATGAAGTGTGATTGGACAAAAAACGGAAACAGCTTCAGTTCTATCCTTTGTCTCTCTGAGCCTCTGTTGGTATGAAGAATTTCCACAGTTGCTTGGTATTTGATATAAGGAAGCAGAAGAAAATGAAGAGCTGTCCAAGCAATGGAATGGCTAACCGTGAAAAAGGGAAACCAATTGGATTCCTAGCTGGACCATGAGATCAGAACTGTCTCAACTGAAGGGATCAACAATGGCAGTCTGGAATAGAAATGGCACTCCTTCTGGAAAACAAAATAACACTATTTCCTTAGGCTCACCTAACCCCAGATAGAATTAAAATGACCAAAGTCCAGGGACACAATGCCAGAGATAATTAAGATAATTAAGGGAGAGATTTCATCATTTTTATGTTTTTCCTATTCACCCCTGACTAATGAAAAAAGAATTAACAGGGGTAGATGAGAGAGAGTAAATATTTTAATTCAGATGTGAGGCTGTTGTAGACTGAGCTAAATTTCAAACCTGGCAGTTAGCAAGAATATACAGAATCTTTTCAAGGTAAAGGAGAATTCTTTCCTGCAGCAAATTTGAAAGAAAGATTAAATGATCAAATCACATGGAGTTAATAAAATCTAGCCTAATAAAGTCAACATCTGCTTCTCACAAGAGCTGTGTTAGCCCCTTTCAGCATTAATGGTAATGCAGGTGTTCCTTGCCTTCTTCATTTCACCTCCAATTCTTCTGTATATGATTGCCCTGAACCAATATGACTTATCCTGTCCCTGCTGTAGGCTATCACATCATTAGGTATTAAGACACATTTTCAAAAGAAAACATGTCATTTTTGCTACTTTTTAGTGTACTGATTCTCATCAGATCAATCATTGGTCCAATTAGCTATGACTAGGGTGGAAAGTCATGAGGCAAACCAAGAATAGAAATGGGTTGGTAATTTTCTCAGAGAGTGACATGGCAGATTGGTACACTGGGTCTTACTCAGAGTTCCAGGTACTGTATTGTAGATTCTGATGCCCTTTGCTGGAGTCCATTTCTAAAATGAAGAACTTTCTTAAACTACAAAGTTACTGCAATCACATCAAGGTGAAGCATAATAGATCTTAAACCTGCTTATTACCCGTTAGCAGAGAGGAAGTCTTGTTCAGCAGGTCAGATGTGACATCCATTCTTGGTCAGGAAAAAGAAATGAAACAGGCACAGTAATCATTCTTCAAATTACTTACAGTTAAGTAGAGTTTCAGGTAAATGAAAAGTGCAATTGCATTAGTGATATACTTGTTTCTCCAGGTGGGGCATGAAAACTTACATCTAAAGCTGAATGCCACTAATAGAAAAACACTGCACCACATGGCCTCTGACTGTAGATTGCAGTGTTCTGAATGATAGCTCACTCACACCATGTCCTTGAGAACAGCTGAGGGCTTTACATTTGATAGGCAACTGGGGAGACACAGATACGTGCTGGACACTATTTTCCTGTTACTTGGCAACAATTTCTTCTCCCTCTTAGCAACAGTGGAGAGAAAAGCTTTTGAAAACTGAAAAGACCACAGAACAGAAAAGGCAAAGCCTTTCATATATCCTGCAGCTGGAGGGCATATCACAAGATGCTGGATTCCTCTGTGGACAAAATGGAGTACTCTTGTTATCTAGTTATGATTATATTCCTATTGAAATGTAACCCACTGCTTTAGTATACTAATTATCTAACGGTTCCACCTTTCACCCCAGAGTTAGTTAAGAATTTTGGAAACACAGTTCTCTCAGTCAATTTGCATTCACATCAATTCTTCCAGCACAGAACTGAAAATAAAAAGAGGTATATCTGGAAAGGAAATGAAAACCAGGTGACCTCTGATGATTTGGTTAACCAAACACATCCTGGGTTTCACATAAAAGCAAGCTGATAGGAAAATGGAAGCAATAACAAAGAAGAGAAAGGTAGAATGAATAAGTGGATGATGTCGAACACAATTGATAGCTTGTAGATGAATACTTACTCTTCTCCATCTTAGTAGAAATGATAGCAATTTCTGTAAATGAAAAAGATGCATTAAGTCACTAAGAATCTAGGGTTACTTTTTGTTATTGCTGCTTATGACACTTTAAGGTGCAAGTCATGAATGTTAAGAAAATGACTTATCAATATGCTAAGCCTATAAGAAAAACAGTAAATCAACTTCAAGGAGGAATTTCAAATGGTTCTAAGACACAAAAGTCATTAGTTTCACTGGTGAAAGTATTCACAACCACTTTCAAAATATTCCCATAATCTTCCAGGTAGTGAGAACCTTGAAGTGAAGCCCTGTGTCATGTTATACTGCATGCTTGCTTTTCATGGGACAGCTCACACAGTATATATTCCTATGATGTCTGGTTCAGGGTTATTTTGCTATAGCTACTCATTTATCTACTTAGTAGCAGAAAATCACCTCACCCAAGGTGTCAAACATTTATATCATCGCAACAGAATCTCTTCACAGCCCTTTCTAATGAGTGCATACTCTGCTTAGGCAACAGCAGTCCCAGGGCTTAAAAATAATAGTTTTTCCTGGCCTCTATAAGTGATGTGGTATGACTATACATATTTACATGAAGACACACATGTATGTATCCAGGTAACATGTGGTTTTCATTCTTTTAAATTTTCTATTCTCCCTTTGTTAGAAAATCCATCCCACAGGAGGGGGCCAGTGAGCAGTATGCAAAGTGAATAAGCAGAAAAAAAAAATTAAAAGAAAAGAAAAATTCATCCCATATTTTGTAAGAGCTGTGTCACTTCTCAGATGGTAGCATAGTCTACTGTAGTGTAAATAGTGTAGTGTGCTGTGATACAAAGTGATGTCCTCTGAGGGCAGAGTACTGAGTCCGAAGAACTCAGTTCTGTATTAGGACTCTATGTTGAAATATGCACAGATAAAAAAGAGGTGGTAATAGCATTGTCAAGTTTTCTATAAAGACTGGATGAAGTAAAACTTGAAAATAAAGAAAAATTGTAGCACATTGATGCAAATATGATGTTGGCACTCACTGGATCATTATATTTCCATGTTCTCTTCAGGTGATCTTTCACTGAGAAGTCAGGTTGATGCTGCCTGTTGTTTTTAAAACAAAATCCCAAATGTTCCATTTACTAAATGAAGACCCAGGAGCCAAACTCAGTGTCTGCTAGCTCAGAGGCAGAGAAAGCACCCAGCTGACCTTCCTACTACACTAACATCTCAGAAAGAAAAGCTTCTTCTTCACGCAGTCTTAAATGCTCTTCTAGTCAATGTCCCTCCTTTCTACTTCCTTATGTTTACTTCCTGTCAACTGGTTGCTTGGTCCTCCTCTTGACCTGGCATTGACTTTATTTAGCTCTTGTTTACAGAAATCTCTTAGGTTAAAGGTGCATTCTAGGGCTGAGCCACAACACAGCAAGGTTTATCCAGTTCACAGTCTTAGGGTTCATAATGTAATCAAATATCCTGCAACAGCTGCCAGTCTGGGTAAATGTTCTCAAGCTGTGTCAACAGTACTTCTGTTCGTCTATTCTGCTAGGATGTATATGCACTGCAATGCAGTGTGCTCAGTGTTTGCTCTTTATCTGCCATTAGTTCCTTTGTTGTATAGCCGGACAAACCATTTGGGTTTAATGGGGTGACTTATATGATCACAAATGATGTATAGGCAGATTCACCGTGAAAGGAGCCCACTAGTGTAGGTGATTACTAGCTGGTGCCGTGTCCTTTCAGCCCCCTGTGAAACTTTCTGACTTTCTTGAATCATGCAATTTTTGTGAGATTTTTCAGTATTATGAATTTTACTCCTCTTTTCTCTCCAGGAGAATTTCAATACAGAGAAAATCTCTCCTCCCTTTCCCTGTGTTTTTTCAACCTCTGCCCCTTCCCTACTTCCCATTTTTGTACTTGTCATTCTCTTTTTCTCTCCTCCCAGAAACAATAAGACAGAGACAGAAAGATGATTACAGCCGTTTCACTAGTGGGCATGCTCACTTGTGTACAAGGTCAGTGCCTATGCCAGGCAGTTATCTCTTGTACTGGCCATGAGAACTCAGTTCCCTTAGGAGTCACTCATATTGCTCAACATTCTTCTTTCAGTGGTTTTAATCACACTCACAAATCTGTTTATCTTCTTTACCACAGATCCAGGTCAAAAAGGGTTGCTTAAAAGATCAGTTTGGTTCTGTTTATGTTTTCTTGGGCATTTGTACCTGGCTATGTTTTCTAACTCAGCTTTACTAGGACCCTATTTTGAGTATCTCTGAGATAAACTTCTTCACAGTCTTTTCATTAAGAATAAGTGGACAATCTCCAAGATGAGACTCATAAAAACCAAACTGATATTTTCTCCATTCATGTATAGGATATAGATGTTCACTGATATGTATAGAGCTTGAATCTGAGTAATTTTGATATGTGATTTTTTTCACTTGAAAGTTCTTCATAATAACAGTTGGATTGATTTTTAAAAATACTAAATGACTTTTTCCATAACACAATTTAGATGGTCTAACATTTCAAAATATTTGTTTTAGGGCCAAATTAACTTTAAAGTTATTGAGAACCATAAAATAGCAGAAGTCTCTATTGATAACAGAGAAAAATGACATGGATAGATTTGTTCCTTATTTCTTGACCTTAGACTATGTTTGCACAAAATTGACTAATTTATAATTTAATTCCATTAAAAATATTAGTGTTAATTCAAGGCTATGATCATTTCTTTAGCCAATTTGGGCCAGAATGAACAATATTCTCTAAGCATAGTTTTACTTATCTTTATAACTTATTTTTTGTTCCCAAGCAGCCTTTTCTAGTTGAGTAATAAATGTTTTATCAAAAGTGTAGTAGATGTATCCAGATGAGACTATCTAAAGAATATCACATTCACCAAAGTGAAAAAGGGTAAAATATCTGTCTTCTATTGGTTTGTTTGGTTTATGCACACACACACACACACACACACACACACACAACCACACACACACAATCTGTACATATTTGTGAAGTCTCTGCTTTTTTTGTATGCTTGATGGAAAATATACTGAAACTAAGTAAATCTGAATTACATGAGCACTGAACATCACAAGTCTTACAAAGTGATGGTTACTATTTCTATGTTTTGATTTATGGGTTCTTTGGGTCTGGTTAATTTTAATGTGTACTATTTTTCACTTGCAACTTCTATATAATAAAAATTTAATAAATTTAAAAATATAAAATAACAGATCTTCCATAATACAGTTTGACATTTGGTTTGTTGATACCAGGTTCTTGGGGTACTGTTTTCCAAGCTTCCTCATTCTCAGATCCTGGTATCTGATTTGGAGTCATAATATTCCTCCTTCATTCTTCAAACCTTCAGATACAGAATGAATCACACCACTGCCCTTTTGCTTCACTACTTTGCAAATGGAACATCACAGAAGGTGTTAGTGTCTTTAAACACATCTTCCACTCTTCTTTCTCTATTTTCATTTATCTTTCTGTGGGATGTGGTGTGTGTATCCATCTCTGTGTGTGTGTTGTTTTCCTGTGTCAATATTGTCTCCACATATATGCCTGTCTGTGTTTGTATGTGTTCACTAGCTCAGATTCTTTAAAGAGCCCTAATCTTTATAGTGTTCAGGTTGTATTTATTTCTGTTTTAATGTAATATAGTAGCATTATACTGCTAAAAATTCAGAGTCATCACAGGTTGTTTTTTCAGTAAATAATATTGAGACAACTGTATATCCACATGTAGGATAATTAATTAGACTAATTAATTACCTTACAGGAAATACTAAAATTAACTAGATTAAGTACATAAAAATACTTGAAAATGTAATGCTATTATGAATTTTTTAAAAATGATGACATTGTTTTGAGTCAAGAGAGACTTTACAAAAGAGAAAACTGTCTATTAACATTCAGAATATAGACACAACTAGAATGCATAAACAAAATTATCTGATTGAAAGTGGACAAAAGATTTCAAAGAATATTTCTCAAAACACAATACAGGCGGACAATTTGTATATAAAGAGGGCTAATCATCATACATATGCAAAAACAAATAGAATGAGACATCACCTCAGCAGCTGTTATGTTGCTGTTGTTGTTAAGATATATACTGGAGAGGAAAAAGAGCAAAGGAAATCCTAGCATAGTCCTACTGAGCATTTTGGGGTATCATTTCCCTAATCTCTTTCTCAGCCTGTTTATCCTTTGAGTAGAGGAAGGCTACTGATGAGTTAATTTTATATCCAGCCACTTTGCTGAAGTTGTTTATCAGGTTTAGGAGTTCTCTGGTGGAAATTTTAGGGTCACTCAAGTATACTATCATATCATCTGCAAATAATGATATTTTGGCTTCTTCCTTTCCAATTTGCATCCCTTTGACCACCATTTGTTGTCTAATTGCTTTGGCTTCAAGTACTATATATTGAACGAGTACACTGAGAGTGGGCAGCCTTGTCTAGTCCCTGATTTCAGTGGGATTGCTTCAAGTTTCTCTCCATTTAGTTTGCTGTTGGCTACTGGTATACTGTATATTGCTTTTACTATGTTTACGTATGAGCCTTGAATTCCTGATCTTTCCAAGACTTTTACCATGAAGCGATGTTGAATTTTGTCAAATGCTTTCTCAATATCTAATGAGATGATCATGTGGTTTTTTTTTTTTTTTTTAGTTTGTTAATATAGTGGATTACAATGACAGATTTCCATAAACGGAACCATCCCTCCATGCCTGGGATGAAGCCTACTTGATCATGACGGATGATCGTTTTCATGCGTTCTTGGATTCAGTTTGCGAGAAGTTTTTTGAGTATTTTTGCATTGATATTCATAAAGGAAATTGGTCTGAAGTTCTCTTTCTTTGTTGGGTCTTTGTTTGGTTTAGGCGTAAGTATGACTTCATAGAATGAATTAGGTACTGTTTCTTCTGTTTTGTGGAATAGTTTGAAGAGTATTGGCATTAAGTCTTCTTTGAAGACTAATAGAATTCTGCACTAAACCCATGTGGACACTTATCTTTGTCAAAGGAAAAACCTACCAAGATCAACTCTCATTTCTGAACAGCTATGCTCCAAATGCAAGGGCACCATATTCATAAAAGAAATTTTACTAAAGCTCAAAACACATATTGCACCTCACACAAAAATAATGGAAGACTTCAACACCACACTCTCAGCAATGGACAGATTATGGAAACAGAAACTAAACAGAGACACAGTGAAACTAACAGAAGTTATGAACCAAATGGATTTAACAGATACCTATAGAACACTTCATCTTAAATCAAATGAATATACCTTCCTCTCAGCACCTCATGGTACATTCTCTCAAAATGACTACATAATTGGTCACAAAACAGGCCTCAACAAATACAAGAAGATTGAAATAATTCCATGCATCCTATCAGATCACCTTAGACTAAGGCTGGTCTTTAATAACAACAAAAACAAAGGAAATCCCACATACACATGGAAACTGAACAACACTGTACTCTGTGATAATTGGTCAAGGAAGAAATAAAAAAAGAAATTAAAACCTTTTTAGAATTTAATGAAAATGGAGGCACAACATACCCAAACTTATGGGACACAATGAAAGCAGTGTTAAGAGGAAAACTCATAGCTGTGCATGCCTCCAAAAAGAAACTGGAGAGAGTATACACTAGCATCTTGACAGCACCTGAAAGCTGTAGAACAAAATAAGCAAATACACCCAAGAGGAGTAGATGGCAGGAAATAATCAAACTCAGGGTTGAAAACACCAAGTGAAAACAAAAAAAAACTATACAAAGAAACAATAAAACTGGGAGCTGGTTCTTTGAGAAAATCAACAAGATAGATAAGCCCTCAGCCAGACTAAACAGAGGGCAAAGAGATAGTATCCAAATTAACAAAATCAAAAGTGAAAAGAGAGACATAAAAACAGAAACTGAGGAAATTCAAAAATTATCAAATCCTACTACGAAAGCCTATACTCAACAAAATTGGAAAATATGGATGAAATTGACAATTTTCTAGACAGATAACAGGTGTCAAAGTTAAAACAGGATCAGATAAACTATCTACATAGTCCCATAACCCCTAAAGAAATAGAGACAGTCATTAAAAGTATCCCAACCAAAAAAAAACCCCAGGACCAGTTTGTTTTCTGATACATCTCAATTTCACCTGCCTAGAGATGGCGATGCCCATAGTGGGTTGGTCTTACCCATATCAATCAATTAATTCAAGAAAAACATGCTCCATAGATGTGCCTGGGGTTCAGGGTGATGGAAGCATTCTCTGAATTGAGAGACTTATTCTTCTGGGTGTCTTTAGTTTGTTGTAAGCTGACAAAAAGCTAAAAACACACCCTTTAATTTTGAATATTTGAAAATAACGAACTTAAAAATTTTATCCATGCATTCAGGACTAAGTAGGACTTTTACAAGCAGCATCAATTTACTATTTTCTTACATCATGCTCACTTACCTAGAATGGCATCCAGTGACTGTCTGGTTAAGTCAGAGTCCAAACTTTCCAGCTCTCAGAACTACATACAGAGAGTACTGATCCCATATCTCTCCCAGACATTGTCTTCCTGAATGACTTAAAAGGTGCAACAACTTGGAATCCAGGGGAATTTTGCTTTCAACAACTGTTCTACATCCCTTTATTTTCAAACAAACTCAAGTAGTATTTCTCCTTTTTGCATTTACTTATATATTACACTGTTAATAATACTATGCTTAGTAGAGGCTGGGCTCACTTTCAGTAACCTCAGGCTCAAATTTGTTGTGTCATATTTGACCTGTAGTCTTAGGTGAGTGGCTTATAAAGTATTTCACTGAATGATGATTCTTAGATTGGCATCTGCGTCATGCCTCAATACCTATAAAAGTGTGCATCTTAAGTAGTCTCAGACAGCAGTAGATTAAAAGAAACAGCTTCTCTGCTCCGGATCATTTTTTCTTTTTGGACAAGGAAAGTATCTATTTTCTACTTAAAATGTATCCAGACCCGGAAAGGGGATAAAATTTGTAGTGTAAATAAAGAAAATATCCAATAAATAAAAAGCTTAGAAAACGAATACATGATTTCCCAGTTTCTTATGACCAGAAATGCTTTAGAGCACCATTGTAAATTAGTAGTGATGTAAACACAAAGCAGAAAATTATTTAGCATAGCAATGTTATTCAAATGAGATGTTATTAAGTAAAATGATATGAATTCCAAGTAATAATGAAAAATTCCAAATATTTGGGGTTTTTAATTGTTTGAGAATTTCATGCAAGAGCAGAGTATCAACATCACTCCCACCCTCTTTCTCCCCTTTCAACTCTTCTCATGCATCCCAAATTCACGGTCTCTACTTATTTTCCAATTATGAATAGATTATGTGTGTGTGTGTGTGTGTGTGTGTGTGTACATATACAACCCATCACCCCATTTAGCATTGCTCATATGCACATGTGTACTTGTTATTTCTTGAAGTCTCGCATTTTTTTGGCTGTTCACATTCCTCTTTGAAAATATGCATCTTTGAAATTATCAGTGAAATAAAGGGCTAATTACCAATATAGGCTTATATACCTCTATGATTGCAGAAAGTCTCATTGCCTGAAGAATATTAGGAGTAAAATGTTTACATTGATTTATGTTAATGTTTGACCTTTTCTTATGATTAACTAAGCCTGTATGCAATTATAGTTACAGACAAACTTGATGTTACTTAACATAAAACATGTATAGTTTAAATAAGAAAACACATGTCTTGTGCAGGCGACAAAAACCCAAACAAAAACAGACAATAAAAGGAGAAAATTTTATTCATAAGCAGCTTTTATGCAGTAGTAATAGTGTTTGAATCTCAATTCAGCATATCATAAAACTAAGAAATTTTTAAAAATGATACTGATCAAATAACCGAAGCAAGCTTATGGAAAGAATTAATACATAATACTGCTTGGAATTCAGTACAAAAAGATTTTGGTACCAAATTTTGCAACATAGAATTGTCACCATTTTGGTGAGTAGATAAATAGCTATATTACTAAAAATGTTGCTTTTAACTTTGAAACCTCATCATTTTAGTTCATCATATGCTCAAATTTAAAAGCAGAAAGATTTTTGTATCCTTATACTTAGTTAATGCTACATTAATTATAGTATAGATATTCTGCGTAATACATGCCTATTAGTAAACAGAAAAGAGCACACACACACACACACACACACACACAGACACACATTCACAAAGAGGAGAGAGAGACAGAGAGAGATAAAGAGAGAGAGAGACAGAGAGACTGAGACAGAGACTCATGTAAATATAGAGATCGGAGAACAAGTTGTGAGATTTTTCTGATCTCTTTTCTGCATGTGAGTTTTAGGAATCCAATTTAGGTTATCTGGATTTGTGGCAAATGTGTTTAACCCACAGAGCCATCTTATTGATCCTAAATTAAAATATTTAAAGAATAACTGCTTAATAAATAACTAGGCTTGTATTTCAAGACATTCAGCTCCTAAGAGGTGAAAATTGTAAGGATCAACATTATAATTTCATAAAGAAAACTATTGTTTAGAACCACTTCTTAAAATTTTAAATAGCTTGCCTTTTAAGATAAAGGTGTTTATTACTCAGTAGACAGCCAGACGACAGCAAGCTCATCACTGATTTGTGAGGCTGCAGGGCGGAAAGTACAACAGATACTTAGAAGAACTCTCTGCCAATGTCGTCTGCTAGTTTGATTATTTCTAGGAGATAGAGTAATTGCGAAAGATAATTTGAAAAGTCAGGACATCAAAAAGCATACAATATTGACGAATAAATATAGCAAAAATAAGTAGTTGCTCTATATACTGAAGAGTGTAACATAGTGCTGAGATACAGAAGGGCCAAATAAATGCTAATTTAGACCTAATACATATAATAGAAGACTCATTGGCTCATTCACCCACTTCACCCCCATGAACATCCATAGATTCAGCAAACAAGAAAGAACTATATCAATAGAAGGCTTTGGTAGACACTGGCAAGATGATACTGAAATTTTATTGAGATGCAAACTACCTAACATGCAGTGGCTAAAATGAAAGCAAAGCTGGAAGAGTTGCTTCCTCATGACTTCGGAATTTGCCATGACAAAGTGCATAATACCAACACAGTGAAGAACACAGAGCTTAATCCAGTGTGACAATGAGTTCAGAAGCACATTTGCACACATATGGCTAACTGAACTTACACAACAGTGTCCTAATACCTGAGCCAAAAGAGATAATCTTTTCAGCAGCAAATAAATGATCTCTCACATATAAAAGAAAACCAATTAAAACTTCCTTCACACATTTAATTTAATGAATACTGTCAACCAAACCATTAAAGCTAGAATGATAAAGGTCCTGAAAGAAAACATAGCTAGGCAAAAATGTTCTTCAAAGACACAGAAAATATCACAGCAAAAGAAATATATTGTTGTGTTTGTCTTTAGAAAAGTGACCCACATTTGCTCATCAAAGCCAATCACTGTGAGAATGAACTGCACTCTCATCTCATACCCATGCTCTCCCCTAAACCTTAGTAGATGGAGTAAAGAATCCAAGGCAGATCTTTCATGGATGGAGTTAGTTTTCTCATGAATGAGATTCTACATTTAGTCCCTTCCCATGAGGATGTGTCTAGAGTGTAGTATTTATGGGCAAGAAAACAGGCCTTCACAGACAAGTGGCCTGATCTTAGGTTTCTTTTCTTCTTCTTCTTCTTTTTCCTCTTCTTCTCCTCCTCCTCCTCCTCCTTCTTTTGCATTTTTTAATTGGTTATTTTATTTATTTACATTTCATATGTTATCGCTCTTCCTGGTTTCTCCTCTGCAACCTCTCTATCCCATACTCCTCCAGCTTCTATGAGGGTGCTCTCTCACCTACCCACCTACTCCTGCCTTACCGCCCTAGCATTCCCTTGCATTGGGGCATCGAGCTGTCACAGGAACAAGAGCCTCCCTTACTATTTATGTCAGATAAGGCAATCCTCTGCTACATAAGCAACTAGAGCCATGGGTCCTTCCATGTGTGTTCTTTTTAGTTCCTGGGAGCTTTAGGGGAGTCTGGTTGGTTGATATTGTTCTTCCTATGGGGTTGCAAACCTCTTCAGCTCCTTCAGTCCTTCCCCTAACTCCTCTACTGGGGTCCCTGTGTTCAGTCCAATGGTTGGCTGTGAGCATCCATATCTGTAAACTTCTGGAAATGTGATAAGCTTCTTTTTGTATTTATGAGCTTCCCAGTTTATGATATTTTGTTGTAGAAGCCTAAATGGGGAAAGGCGAAGTAGAAATCCAGATATTGGGGAAAAATGTTTATCATATATATATCTGACAATTTTTTTTATCATATAAGCCATTCAGAAAAGAAAGAACATACATAAATGACAATATTAGAAATTTGGATAGCATCTTTAGTTGTTAAACAATTCCAAATTGAAATTACAATTAAATATAACCTTCCACTCAAAAGAGCAGATAAAATTTTATTGCAATAAAGGTTGATCATTACACATAAGACTATTAAACACTGAAACAATATTTTAAGTGGAAATTAAAACCAAAGTTGGAAGTTTTCTTTAGACATTTACTAATGTCTTGTTCAATAAGGTCTAAGCAACATGAAAATGTTTGTTCATTAAGATTGTAGGTAAATACATTGGTTTCATTCATGAGAGCACTGAACTAAAACAACTCAGAAATTTCATTACCAGGTAAAAATAATAAATTAATTCCCATAAATTCACATAATAGAATGCCACATCAGTAAATAATAAAAGGAATCAGTTTACATATGCTGGCAGCATCCTAAAATAAATATAAAAAAGTTGTACTATAGGAAGCAAGGTAGGTATAAATAAATTAACCCTGCAAAGATCCTTAGGCATAAAATGATAGGCAAAAATTGGTCATCACTACTAGAAAGTCAATCACTACTTTAAAGCATTGGAGATATTAGAATGGCTATAAAGGGAACTAAATATGTCTTGGTAGTAAACATGTTTTATATTCATATTTCAGTGTTGTTAAAAGGGTATATTTTAACTAAATGTCTTAATACACTTAACATTAATGTTTTTTAAATGTGTCTGAAAGTCAAACAATGTCCTTCTTAGATAGAGCTGTTGCCTGGTGATGGTCATAAAGCACTTCTGTTTCATTCTTCAAATTTTCATGAATCTATACTGTTACTTAAGAAGGAACCATTTTTGATAAATAACAATCTTGGGATTCACACACAAACCAGAAAGTGCTAAAGAAAGATTTCTAATTTATAGTAACTAAATATGTTGGTAAAAGCCATGTCTGGTTTACACAAGAAAGTGGCCAGGACATATGAGCTAGAATATTACATCATAAGCATCATTATTTTAGAAACAAGTATTACAGACATATTGTGCAAAAGATTATCGATCGATCTAAACTCAGTAAGTTGCTCATCGACACTTAGTGGAAGAGAGGTAAAGGGGAGTGGGAAAGGATGGAGAGTATTGTTTACACTGGAAGATTTATTTCCATGCAAAAATGGCTAACATGTTGTGTAGTTATAAAATCTGATTATGGAGAAAAATGATAATGTTCTGATTGTGTTTGCAGGAAATGATCCTTTTAGTGAGTAATAATGTAATTTAGGAGAGGCTCAAAAGAATGTTCTATGAGTACATCGTCGCAAACTGTCTTTTCAATAAAGAAGACATACAGCATTAATTATGAGGTGGCTGTGTAAAAGGCACATGTAATTTTCATGTGAAAGAAACTGAATAAAATATTTTATGACTACCATCATCATTACAATAACATCTCTAAGATTCTTGCCCAGCGTGGAAAAAAAATTCAAATTTATGTCAATTTCAGCAGATTGAATCAAAGAAGCTGCTGTTATCACACTGAGAGTGATGGTTTCTTTGCTTTAGTATCAGCAGGGAAAATATCAAAGAAATGTAATCCACCTGCTAATAAATCTAATAGTTCTGGATTCCCCCCCCCTCTCCTCCCTACTCTCTTTCTCTCTGAGTTGTGTGTGTGTGTGTGTGTGTGTGTGTGTGTGTGCATGCGCATGTGTGTGTGAATGCCTTATGCGTACAATATTCCCCTCTTGTATTCTGGCTACATTTAGCTTTTAAGAATCCAATGAACAGACAAAAGCTCTCCGGATAGGTTCAATCTGTCTTGTCAGTATTCTTTCCATAGGTTGGATGCTTTGTGAAGAGCAACTGTTTTGCGTTTATTATCTCTTCCATTCTAGAAGGGTTTCTAATAATTTTGCTGTTTCTGCAGCTTTCTCTGAGCTCCAGCTCTGCTATTATGTCCTCATGTCTGAGTCACTCATAGAACTCCCTATCTCACTCTAGAACTACCCAACACCTCAGTTATTTGGCATATCATGGAAATTAGGATACAATACTTTTATATAGGTAGCAGAGAATCAGGATTTTCTCCTTGCTAAAGATGTACATCATAAGTACAAGAAGACACACTGCAGATGGTAAAAGCATCCAGATAAAGGTTATAAGAAGCTAGGTCAGGCTCATTCCTTAATCTTCCTAATTCCTATACAGAAAATCATTTTTGCTATTTTAATTTCATTTTCTCTGGCTGACTGCATCTATAATATAAACAGTGAGCATGTAACACTATTTGTTGATTATTTAGACACTAAAAAGAAGATATCATTTGAATACTTTTATCTATAATTCCTATCTTTCTACTCTTTACACAAATGGTACAGTGTTAATTTAACCATTGCTACATTTGGCTGACTTAAAAAAATTTTAAGTTTGCAGGTTTTCTTTTCACCATTGTTTCTTTCTTTTCATACTTTTCTGCTCGTATCAGTTACATTAGACGTTGGCACTCATACCCTTCCTGTCTTTAATATCCCTAATCCTGTCAGTTCTTCCTTTTTACAAAGCAATAAAACATACTTTTTCTTAAACTTTATCAAATGTCCATTCTTGTAACTCAAATTGTGCTCTAAACATCTATATGCAAAAAGAATTTTTACTCTATATTAACAGAGATATTGTTAAGGTAGATTGAATGTTTTTCATTTTCTTCTCTGTAGACTCATTATAAGAATGTTTATGGGCTTAGAAAATAGAAACATCCTAACGTTACATTCAACCTTTTCTTGCATTCTTCCATGGCTCAAGACCCTGCAGTAACGGCATTGAAAATGGTTTTACCTACTTTCTGAATAACTTGTCTGGTCAGCATGTTATTAAGGAACTGCACATCCAGAATGTTCTTTATTGATGGATATCCTCAACTTGATGTGTTGAAGGATGAGATTGATGCATGAATATTTGAGTGATACTAGCTAGCCTGCCTCTCTTTGCTCTCTGATTTCCCCTTGAATACTAATGTTCTATATTCTGGGAATATATGTGATATTGGGCAAAAGAAAATCAGGGTTAGACAGAGATGAAAGTATTTTTAGGACAATTGTAATAAGGGCTAAAAGACCCCAGTATACCATTGAGAAGGTGGAAAATGATCAGATTTGAGATGGAAAGGTCAGATTATTAGTATTTTCTTTATGAATATATAGAAAATGGATAAAAAAGAAAGAAAACTTCTAAGATACTGGACCTAAAATTATAGGAAGGATAATAAAACTATAGAATAGTCATTCTCAACCTTCCTAAAGCTGAGACCCTTTAATACAGCCCTTGTATTGTGATCATCCCAAACCATGAAATTACTTCTGTTGCTACCTTCATAACTATAATTTTACTATTGTTAGAAATCACAAGGTAAATATTTTTGGAGGTAGATATATGTCAAAGAGGTCATATAGCAAAGGTTGAGAACCACTGCTATTGAACAAGAAGGCTATATGAGAAAGAATAACTCAGCATCATCTGCTGTATTTATAGTCCCCCTTAGACATTCCCCAAAGGACATGTTTATTTATATCTTAACTAGGCAAAATTTTACATAGGGATTTATATTTGTAAGTTATAGACTAAGAAATGGTCAGGAAAGAATAAAAGGGGATGAGAACACCAAGGACAGAAGTGAAGGAACCAAAGGAAACTCAAAATGTAGACCAATAGATACTCTCTATTTGCTCCAAAGCTAAATGAAGGTCATGAAATAAGACTGTCAGTCCTTTGTCTTGTACAACTATCTTCTCCTGGAAATATTTCCTTCAATGGGATCCAGACATAATAATGTCAAATCTACAGAGAGATGAAGGATAAGTTAGAACTGTCTGTATATAATCTTTCAAGTAGATATTGTCTGTAACCTTGTGAAAATCAATTTCAAGTAAAACAAGAAGAGAAAAGGAATAAGAGGCAATTATTTATCTTTCTAAAATATTCCATACAGAAATACACTGGTTCCTCATTATTTTTCTCATTCCCTCTTTCCCTTGCAACTTCCTTTGTTACTCCTGTCTCAAATTTATGACCTCTTCTTTTATAATTTTATATCATCCATCTCTCTCTCTCTCTCTTTCTCTCTCTCTCTCTCTCTCACTCTCCATCCATCTATCATCTACTTATCTGTCTTACATATATATGTACTTATATACATATATAATAACTAATGAGCTCATTGGAAGTGGATGGTATGTTTATGGGTTTAGGGCTGACCATCTGGAATTGAGTAACCTATCAAGGAACTTGTCACTTGAGAAAAATGATTCTCGTTCAAACAGCAGACACTGACTGATGATAGCACTACATCCAATAGTAAGGCTTTGTGAAATTACCACTTTCTTTCTCCGCATGTAGGCTTGTGTGGTCATTATTCAGGTCTTGTTTAGATAACCATACTGTTGATATTTTATGGGTACCAATTTCTAATTATGTCTAGCAGATACTATACCACTGTAGATGCCTTGGTCTCTTAAAGATTTTCCCCCCTTTCTTCCATTATGCTGCCTAACTTTAGAGATAGGTTGTACCACAGATGAGCTGTTTGGAGTTGGACACTCCTGGTCACTTATTATCTGTATTGTACTAGTTGTGGATCCTTGTAGTAACCTCTATATGCTGCATAAAGAAGCTTCTATGATGAGTAGTAAGAGCTATATTTATCTGTGGGTGTAAGGGTGTTTAGAATGCAGGTAGAAACTATACTATTCTGGGAAAATGGTAGTAGTAGACGTTTCTTCTTTGTTACCTCTCCAGCCTTGAGTGATAGGCTAGGCTTAGAGTACTAGATAAGAATTACTTCCTGCTATCTAATTAAATAGCTATTGATTATTCCCAAGATATAAGTTTCATTATTACTTGGACTATCTTGCTGGGACCAGTTATTGTAGTTCATGGGCTTAACAGCTAGAAAGGAGTATTGAACAATTTCTCTCTTGGCAACATATGTAGCATTTTTTGATACTGTAAAACCCAGTCCTTAGGTGGGAGGCTACAGAATCACTATCAGTTCAATTCTTTCAAATCATCTGATGAATCAGTCAGACCTTAAAGATCTGGAAGGCAATTTAGGGTAATGCCAATAACCTTTGTTGCTTTGAGACAGTTGGATCCCCTTGACCAATAACATAAAGGGAAGCTTCCCTTATCTGTCACTGAGTGGTTGTTAGGTGACTCCTGAGGGAGGCATTATCATTCTGTGATATATATATATAAAACTACCCTCCCTCCTGCTCTCCAAATAAATCCCATACAATTTTATTCCTTTCTCCCTTTATAAATGATAACTCTTATAATAATAATAATTTTACAATAGCCTTATTTTAGGGTCACATGAATGCATGTACATGGTACAAAAGTATCCCCTTATAGCCCTGCTCTTATATATGCATAGACTTTTCCAAAATGAACATACTTATTTAAGTGTTTCACTTGATGTAAATGATAAAGTGCCTTTAGAGATATTATTATTATCATCCTGAAAACATAGGTGGCAATAAGTTTTATTTTTTGTGTCATATATCTTATGGTTTAGGCAAATATATAGTGAGGTTTATCCTATATTACAGTATGAGGCCCCCAAACCCTCATCATTTCCTTCCTCTGATGTATGGTAACTCAAATCCTTCTACTATTGTAGAGAATGAATAATATGTAGATAGGTGGACTTGTAAAATGTTTCATTTTAAATTATTTTTATTATAATTAATTAGTGTATTTATTTACATACCAAATGTTTCCCTCTCCTCCTAGTCCTCACTCACACAGTTTCTTTCACCACACCCCCTTTATTATGTGAGAGGGTGAACCCCCTGGAGTATCCCATCACCCTGTGACATCAAGTCTTTGCATGACTAGGCACCTCCTCTCCCACTGAAACGAGATATGGCAGCCCTCTGCTACTTATTTGCAAGGACTCTTTCCAGCCCATGTATGCTGTTTGGTTGGTGGTTCAGACTCTGGTAACTCTCAGGAGTCTAGGTTAGTTTACATTGTTACTCTTCCTATAGGGTTCTTTCTGTCCTTCCCCTGTCACTGCCAGAGGTGTCCCTGACCTCCTCATGCTTGGTTGTGAGTATCTGGATATGTCTCAGTCAACTGATGGTAGAGTCTCTTGGAGGATAGTCATGTTATGTTCTTGTCTGCATGAACAATATAACATCAGTAATAGTGTCAGGGTTTGTTGCCCACCTATGGGATGGGTGCCAAGTTGGGCCAGTCACTGGTCAGACATTCCTTAGTCTCTGCTCCATTTTTGTCTCTACATTTCTTTTAGACAGGAGCAATTTGGGGTCAAAAATTTGCAGGTGGGTTGGTGTCCAAATCCCTCCACTGTGGGTCCCTGTCTGACTACTGGAGGTGGTTTCTTCAGGTTCCATCTCCCCACTGTTGGAAATTTTGTCTAAAGTCACCACCATTGTGTCCCGGGAGTCTTTTCCATCCCAGATCTCTGAGAGTCTCTAGATGTTCCCTCCACCCCAACCCCCACTGGTTACATATTTCCACTCATCCTCCTGGCCATCCTCTGGATCTCTTCTCTCCTCCCATACCTGACCCTGACCCTTTTCCCCTTTTCTTGCTCTCTCCCACACATATACTTTTCTTCCTTTGCCTCCCATGATTATTTTGTTCCCCTTCTAAGTGGGATTTAAGCATCTTCATATGGATCTTCCTTCTTGTTTAACTTCTTAGGGTCTATGTGATATATTATGTATATGTTGTAATTTTTGGCTAATATCTACTTAGCAGTGAGTATATAACATTCAGGTATTTTTGAGTCTGGGTTACCTCACTCATAATAATTTTTTCAGGTTCTATCAATTTGCCTACAAAATTGATGATTTCCTTGTTTTTAAACATTGTATAAATGAAACACATTTTCTATATCCATTCTTCAGTTAAGGAACATCTGGATTGCTTCCAGTTTCTGGCAATTATGAATAAGGCTGCAATGATCATAGTGGGACATGTGATATGGTAGGGCATATTTTGGGTATATGCCCACGAGTGGTATAGCTGGGTCTTCAGGTAAAACTATTAGCAATTTTCTGAGGAACCCCTGGATTGTTTTCCAGAGTGGCTGTACAAATTTGCAATAGCAGTAGCAATGGAGGAGTGTTCCCCTTTCTCTACAACCTAGCTAGAATGTGCTGTCACTTGAGGATTGATCTTAGCCATTCTTATTTGTGTAAGATAGAATCTCAGAGTTGTTTTGGAGATTCTTTTGTTGAAAATTCTCTTTTTAGCTCTGAACACCATTTTTAAATTAGGTTATGTGGATATTTGGAGTCTAACTTCTTGAGCTGTTTATATATTTTGGATATTAGTTCTTTATTGGACAAAGGATTAGTGAAGATCTTTTCCCAATCTGTAGGCTGCTGTTTTGTCCCATTGACAGTGTCCTTTGTCCTATAGATCTTAGAGCCTAAGCCACTGGTCTTCTATTCAGAATTTTTTCTCCTGTGCCTATGTGTTCAAGGCTATTTCCCCTATTCTTTTCCATTAGATTCAGTGTATCTGGTTCTATTTAAGGTCCTTGATCCACTTTGACTTGCCTTTTGTGCAGTGTGATAAATATAGGTCAATTTCCATTCTTCTACATGCAGACCACCAATTAGACCAGTACCATTTGTTAAAGATGCTTCTATCTATTTGACTGAGTTTTCCTATATGTCTGTAAGGGAATTGTTTACATCCTCTTTAAACACCTTTCTCATCTTCATAAGATAGGATTTAAGATCAAAGTGTGTCAGAGGATCCAGGGCTTGCTATAGTAAGAGAGATAGGTTTTACAGAACATGTCATCCCAACGTGGGATCCATTAGGTGCATCCTTGAGAAGCATTGGGTGAAGCTTGGAGACACCTCTGGAAAAGGGAAAGGAAGGACTGTAGGATTCAGAGGGGTCATGGACACCACAAGAAAACCAATATAATCAACTAACTTGGGCTCATGGGGGTGAACAGAGACTGAGCTGACAATCAGGGAGCCTGAGTGACTCTGAACTAGGTCTTCTTCATATATGTTATACTTGTGTAGCTTTGTCTTGTGGGACTCCTAACAGTAGGAACAGGGATTGTTCCTGACAATTTTGTCAGCTTTTGGGACCCTTTTACTTCTACCGGGTTGCCGCATCCAGCTTTAATAGGAGGGAGGTACCTAAACATATTGAAATTTAATATGCAATCTTTGGTTGATATCCCTAAAGCCCTTCCCTTTTCTGAAGAAAAAGGAGAAGGAATGAATGGGAGGTGGGAGGTAATGGAAGAGGGGAGGGAGGGGATACTGTAGTTGAGATGTAATATATGAGAAAAAAATTAATTAATTAAAAAATCAGAGTAATATGAGAGAACTGTGTAGAAACATTGTATGTAACTGTGGCCATCTCTGCAACTATGGGCTTTTTCTCTAAGTGCCCCTTTTCCCAGAAATAATTACTCTGAGGCTAATTATTTATTAATAAGTGCTTAGGCCAATAATCTTGGCTCTGTTCCCCAACTAGCTCATATCTTAATAATTCATTATATTCTAGTCTAAGTTCTTCTACTGGTTACATCCCTCTCATCATACTTATGCAAATGTCTTCCTCTCTGTCTGGGTGAGTCTCCCATGTCTAACTCTTTCCCAGAACACACTCTCTCCCCCTCTCTGTGCCAGAACTTCCACCTCCTATTTCCTGTCTAAGATCATTGGCCAAAGCCTTTTTAATTGACAGGTAAATGCTTTTACACAGTACACAACAAATTTTCTCTACAATTACAAGATACAGTAAATCTACAAGGTTCAATAATAACAAAGATGCAAATGTACAGGAGAAACATGAAGTTCTTATATTTTATATACTTATAATACACTTATAATGCTTTAAGAGTAAATTGAAAAGCTCAGAGTGAGAATCTGATGTTGTCTTTACCTTTACAAAACAGACCAAAGTAATGACAATATGGAATGAAATTGCCATTTGAAATAAAACTGAAGGAGACACATCTAACCTAAGAATCACAAATATAGAAATATAAATGTTTATTTACTTTGGAATAGTGTTTATATTTGCAAAAGATAAAATGAGAAAACAATTCAAATGCTCCACAAAGCAAGATTCTGCAAATAAAATTTCATTTATCCCTGATATGGGAAACTCTGCTGCCAACAAAATAAATAATGTAACTATCTTTCTAAAGATAGTAAATTGTTCAGGGCAGAGCTTTGGATGAAAACAGGCAGAATTTAAAGTTATACCATTGGGGAGGGGAAATATGATCAAAGTATACTGTATGAAAAAATTTAAAGAGAAGAATTTAAAAATACTATATATGCTACAGAAGATTGAATCTGTTGTTGATTTTTACTGTAAAGTAAACTGTTTATATATTGAGAAAAAAATTTAAGCCAGATTTAAGTGTAAGTGTAGAATTAGGTTAGTGAATATTTACTCTTTAAAATCTTAAAATGTGCACATTAAGATTAAACACAAGTTGTTTTGCTGTCATGGCTAGGTAGTTTAATAAAATTCCATTTTGTGTTAAAAGTATAACAGAACCTTTTTGCTCTTTTATTTATTATTCTTTGACAATTTCATACATATATGTGCTGAACTTTAGACATTTTCCCCATTACCTTCTCTTAATTCTCCTCTTCTTCCTACTTCTTCTTCTGAAGCCTTTCTTCAAACAAATCATATTCTTACCTTTATGTCTTTATGAGTGTGTGAATTAATAAGGTTAATTAGGTTTGCTTTCCTGAGTACAAATGTAGGTTATTTAGTAGAACATAAAAAACTTTGTGCCTATACCATTGGAAAAATGATGCCCCTAGTCTAATGTCTATTAGCTGCCTATAAACCCACAGTGAAAGGAGTACAGCCTCATGAGCCTCTCTCCCATGCACAATAAAACAGACGAGTCCAATTTTTAGAGATCTTAAGTAGTAACGAAAGATGCAGTGAGTTTGTGTGATGTCCAAAACTGCATTGCAACCTCTCTCCCACACTCCAAGATCTTATATTATTTCCTGTTCCTTTTCTAAAACATTCTTGGAGCCTTTGAAATAGTAATACTGTTGTCTTGTTCAGGATCAATCACTCAGTAGTCCCCATAATTCGACCTATTGTAGGATTGCATTAACTCTTATAACTGAAAAAGGAAGCATCGCTGATAAAGTTTGAGAGAAGCAGTTATTTATATGTATAAACACAAATGCTTGGAAAGTAATTTCAAAGAACAAAAGTACAAGGTTTCCCCAAAAGTTTTATGGCATCCTCAACCATAGGTTCTCAAACAAGGCTACAGTACCATGCATCAATTCCCTTCTGTTGGAACACTCTTCAAATTCAATCAGAAAGTGGTTATGTACCCCTATGGTAGTCATGCCATTTTTGCACCTGTGGACCTATATCATTATTGTAACTCTTTGGGTCCACAGGAGTATAGGAGTGTTGAGGACATTTCACCTTCTTCAGCCTGAATAGCACCTTCCAGCATCATGAAGGTTAGCTATCAGAGAAGAAACGTCTCAGTTCCATCAATTTCTCAGTGTCCTGTAATCCAATTTTGTGGTAACTTTAACAGTCAACCAGCTCTTATAATCTAGTTCTAGGGGGCAGCAAGAACATTGACAATATCCCATGATAATTCATAGGCTCCCTATGGTCCCTCTTTGACCAAGAGTTCATAGAGAGTTTTTACACACTGGTACCTGGAATTAGAAGATAAATTAATTGTATCTGTATTCTGAGAAAAATATACAGAAAGGTCAACTAAGAGTACACCTAATGAAAGAAATTTCTTTTCTTTTCTTTTTGGATATTTTAGGGGAGATGAAATTTATTTAGTCATTCTTTAGAAAGTTTGGAAGAGTAATTGCTTCTAGCACAAATGTGTTGTAGAAAAATTAATTTTATACATTTGATTTTGTATCATGATTTCTCTTTAAAATTATGTTTAATTACCTTACCATGACTACATACAATTGGAAACACATGACATGGAGTCAGACTTTCACAGTCTTTTCATTTAACATCTGAGAAAAATCACAACATTTGTTTTTTTTTTTATTGGATATTTTCTTTATTTACATTTCAAATATTATACCCTTTCCTGGTTTTCCCATGGAAACTCCCTATCCCATTCCCTTTCCCCCTGCTTCTATGAGTGTGTTTCCCCACCCACTCACCCTCTCCAGTCTCCCTGCCCTTGCATTCTTCTACACTGAGCCATGCAGCCTTCACAGGACAAAGGCCTCTCTTCCACTGATGTGCAAAAAGGCCATCCTCTGCTACATATGCAGCTGGAGCCATGGGTCCCTCCATGTGTACTCTTTGGTTGATGGTTTAGTTCCTGGGAGCTCTGGTGGGTCTGGTTGGATGATATTGTTCTTCCTATGGGGTAACAAACCCCTTCATCTCCTTCAGTTCTTTCTCTAACTCCTCCATTGGGGATCCGTGCTTAGTCTAACGGTTGGCTGAGAATATCTGCCTGTGTGTTTGTCAAGCTCTGGCAGAGCCTCTCAGGGAGCAGCTATATCAGGCTCCTGTCAGTAAGCACTTCTTGACATTTTACTATTTTACTATTAAACTAAACCATGGGTATAAAAAATTCAACTATACTCACTCTAAAGAAGATAAAGTCAAATGGAAAATTGTGAGCCAATGTATGAGTCAAATGTACAGCAATGAAAAGTATATAATTTCTACTCAAGTTCAATTGTGGAATACAATAGTTTTACTTGCTACTTTGTCTTAACAACCTATATTTTTCTGTCCTATTTCTCAGTCATTTCCAAATCAAATACTCTAATTTCTATTAGGTATCTTGGTCTGTATACTGAGACAAGATACATTAAAGTAATAAAAACCACTGAATTCCATGATTGCAAAATGAAAATCACTGCTTTACCAAGATTTATAGAATTGTATACTAAAGGGTTGGCTATAACTATGTGTAATTCAATTCGAATGCAGCAAGATCCAACAAAGAGTGAAATTTATAATAAATAGGCTTAACATAATACAGATGAATGATGCAAGAACAGCAGAAGGAAAACATGAGCAACAGATATTAGTTAATAATGTTGTGTCTAGACATTAACTGAAGAAGGAATACAGGTATACAATGTGTTCTCTTAGTTTCATATTTGGTGTGTTCTAGCCATTAAGATATCATTTTACTTATATGCTAAAGTGAAAAAAATATGCTTACATTTTATAGATCAAAGTGGTCAGATTCTGCCTCTGAGGCAAAAAACATTAATAAGAATGGTGGGATCTAGAATCAACTGTATAGAATATGATTGCATCTAGAAGTCATTATGAAAGATGATTTTGAAAAGTATTTTTCCATTTAACTAATTCCTTTGTATATACATGTGTGTGTCTTCAAGCCACAGCACACAGTCAAGGGCATTATTGTTTATTCTTGATGCAAAGGTTTGACTTTGATATAATCATATAAAATGTTGTGTGAACACCCATGGAGAGACACCTTTAAGATTACAGCATTTCTCTTAAATGCCAAGGTTATGATACACTAACTAATTAGGACTGGAAGAGATTGAGGAGATCCAACCAAAGGTATCATGAAAGTTTCATTAGGATCCTAATATAGATAGAGGAAAGTGAAATACTTTATATCAAAGTTAAGGATGATCTGTAGTTTAGTTAAAATACAAATATTAAAAAAATAAATCATTATTTACCTTCAGGAAGAACACCCAAGTTAAAGCCATCTAATTTGCTCAATTATATGTTCAAATAGCAAGATTTGCACACACTGTTGTGGATCACAAAGTCCTTACTAAGTGATTACATTAAACTTAACCTATGACATTGTATTTAAGTGACTTGAAATATACTTAAATCCCTTTCTACATTGTGAGTTTCTTGACAGCAAAGTCCTTCTAACCTCAAAGTAGACATTGAGATGGTCGAGCTCACAAACATCATCAAGGCCTCAGATAGCTCGCTCCAATTAGTGGCTTCTGGTTGGAGTGTAGGAGGGGATTGACCCAGTTCTATTTAAGAGGTATGCCGCTGAGGGCTTGACTGTGCTCCAGTGAGTATATAAATAATACAAATTAGATTTCTTTTTATATTTATTTTTTATTTGGAAGGGGGGAATCAAAAGTGTGCAGAGGCAGACATGGGAGGACTGGGAAATGAGTAAAATTTTCTCCCCCCAAAAAGTCATTAAAAATGTTATGTTAAAAATGTATACATTGAACATGAAGAAAAATATTCCCCAGATGTGTGTATGAATATTTTTTAATAACTTTAAATAGTACAATCTTCTAAATAATAAATGTGTGTAAATTGCTAACCATTTCTTATAGTTATTACAAGGAGAATAGTAGTTAAAAGAGAGTAGGTATCTGGGGAGGAGGAATGCAGGCAGGTATAGCAATGGGTTCAATGCTATCTTTACACAGAAGGAATAATTTCTGGTGATCTGTAGCATAGCAGGACGGATATAATTAAAAACTATGAATTTCATAACAGGTCAGAAGACATAAATTTGAATATAAAGAAGCTAAAATCTTTACTTATGCTGATTTAACTGCATCGATCACTATCTAGTATATACAGGAATCATAGCTTCACACTGTATCTCCTAATTTGCACAAGTATGTAAAGAAGAAAGTAGAAGAAATTTTAATACTTTTATAATTATGATTAAATCAGTTTAGTGGAAACACTTTATGCTTATAAGACATTATACATTGCACTTGCAAAAAATTAATTGGCTTTTGAACTCACTTACAAAGTTCCAAATTCATAGAACATTTTAGAAAAGTTCAGATTTGCCAATAGTATTCTTCTATGTACTTCCACAAGCTCCTGATTATTTCCATTGTATACTGGTATAATCCTTATATACTATTGACCAAAAAGCAGAGTTCAGGTTCATATATACTTTGCCTTTTTATTTTATGTGTTTTGACAAACACAATGTGTCAGTATTCCCAGCACTGTACTGGTTGGAATATTTTCACAGGCTCCAACTTTCACCCTTCTCCCAGGACTTCAGGCAACCACTGATCTTTCTATCTGTATAGTTTTGATTTTCCTTGGGGCATCATGGAACCAGAATGATACACTCTATACATACTTTGCAGACTGACTTCTTCTCATAATAATATTCACCTAAGGTAACCAAGTGTCTTCCCTGTCTAAGTAGACTACTTCTATCACTGAAAATATTTTATTACATTGAAAGTTTCAGAAAGCTTCAACAAACTTATGAGACATTCATATGTAAGATTTTTGTAGAAATAAGTGTTCATTTGTATAAATGCCAAGAATCATACAACTTCAGATTCATGTTATGTGATCAAGAGAATATTAAAAATTGTAAGACATAGACGTACTAAACAAGCCTCATACTTTTACCCCTCCCCCCATGACAAGTGGAGAGAAAGTTTCTGTGGTTCCATATTTTTCCCAGTATGTGATGATAATTTAAAACATTTAGTTGTTTACACATAGAGTCTTTACACCTGCATCTTTAGTACAAGAAGGTACTCTGCACACTACTGAAAGAGAACATTAAACACCAACACAGGAACAGACCTGTGCTTTGGCTGTGGGATATGCTAGTGCGATAGTGGCACAAAGCATGTGGGAGTAACTAACCAGTGTCAAATTTGACATAAAGTCTACTCCGCAAGATGGAACCCATACACAACATTGCTTAGGTGATAAATAAAACGAGAGCAGGGAGCCAAGAGGCCTTTGGGAAAACCAAATACTGCTGTTCTAAAACAAAAAAACAAAAGCATATCAAATCATTAAATGCTTCATAATGACATTCTGCTATGTTAATAGATCAGTACCTTGCTCAACTATCAACAGAAATGTTTCCTCCTGCAGAAGAAGATAACATATACAGAGACTCATAGCTACACATTATGAAGAAGACATTCAGCCCCAAAGAGGATGTCTCCATCAAGTCCTCACCTTAGGTGTCAGGAGGCAATGCAAAAGAGTTTGTGAAAAGGATGTAAGAGTCAGAAGGGATGGAAGGCACCCAGAATCAGGACCCTCTTAGTCATCAGTATCAATGCACATGTGAACTCACAGAGACTGAGGCAGAATGCACCAGGCTTGTATGGATCTGCACCAGGTGAGGTCCTAATGCTGAAAGAAGAAATACAAACATGCCCACATCCCCAATCAAGAAACATTCTCAAAATGATAACCATTTGCAAATGAAAGTTTAGTTTCTTCCAAAGTACCCTTCAACTAAGGGTATACTGCATGCCCAGGAGTAGATGGCCAACAGAAAAGAAGTCAAGAGCATCTTTGGAGGTTCTTAGTCTTATAATGTCTTCCCTGAGTTTTATACTTATTTACTTATTTTTAATTATGTTTATTAGTTATTTGATTTATTTACTTTTCAAATGTTATCCCCCTTCCCAGTTTCCCCTCCACAAACCCCCTATCCCATCCCTCTCCACCTTGCTTCTATAAGGGTGCTCCCCCACCCATCCATGCACTCCCTCCTCCCCATGCTAGTATTCTCTTATGCTGGGGCCTTGAGCCTTTACAGGCACAAGGACCTCCTCTCCCATTGTTGCCGGATAAGGTCATTCTCTGCTACATATGTGGCTAGAGCCATGGGTCCCTCCATGTGAACTCTTTGGTTGGTGATTTAGTCCTTGGGAGCTCTAGGGGATCTGGTTGGTTGACATTTTTGTTCTTCCTATAGGGTTGCAAACTCCTTCAGCTCCTTCAGTCCTTTCTCTAACTCTTCCATTTGGTTCTGGTTATTTTAAATTTCTCTCTTTCTCTCTCTCTCTCTCTCTCTCTCTCTCTCTGTCTCTCTTACACACACACACACAGATATACTTATACATACGCTCTCTTACACACACACATATTTACATATGCATAACACAAATATATATACACACATATAGATATAGATGATATAAATTGTGTGTGTGTGTGTGTGTGTGTGTGTGTGTATGTGTGTGTGTTATAATTTTCTCTCCTTTTACCTTATTGGTCCTATGCATATATATAATGGCTTCCAGTTTAGTGTTTTTATGAGATGCCTGAAATGAGTGAGTCTCTGTATTTATTTTTGTTTCTTGTGCCTTTTCTTAGATTATTTTCCTGACTTTCATTTATTTTGTGCATTTCACGTGTATTAGTTTTTGTTTCATTTTCTAAATGTTGTTTGGTTTTTATCCCTTAGAGACCTGCTTATTTTCCAATAAGATACTGAAAGGGGGCCAGTTCAAATGGGAGGAAAGGACGGGAGGAACTAGAAGGCAGAGAGGGGAAACCATAATTGGCATATATTGAGAGAATAAAAATGCTATTTTCAATTAAAGGAAAAAACAATATTAAAAATTTAAATTAGCTACTTCAATAAATGTACAACGGTATGTAACTTTTAATACTAATTTTTAATGATATAGATGCTGGATGTCTCTATGTATTTTTTAGAGAATTAAGGTGCCATTAGATATTTTTTCCCATTATTATTTAGGTTTATTTTCTAATTGTTAAATTTAAAGTTTGCTTACGTGTCTTATAAAAATATTATCATAGTTTATGGGTTATTTTTTCATTATATGGAGACAGTTTGAGTCATTTTGAAAATCTAATATGAATAATATTTCAGCTTTGAAACAATTAATGAGGATCTTGGTTTTTGTTTTTGTTATTCTAAAAGATATATTGCATTTGAGATTGATCAGGAATCAGAACAAAGGATATTAGGAAGTGAAATAAAATCAATTCACAATTGATCTTCTAACATATTATATCTTATTACAACAACAGCAAAAACGAACAGCCAAGAAATACAAAAGATTTAATAATTCTTTTCCCAAAATATATTGAAATACATAAATTATAATAAAAACAGCTTTTGTCAATATTTACATTCTTAAATTAGACTGATTTTTATTATTCTGCTTCATTTCTTTTTTAATTAATCATTTTCTTTGTTTACATTTCATATGATGTCCCCCTTCTAGTTTACCCCTACACAACTCTCCCCCATTTCATCTCTCCTCTCCCCGTTCCATTTGCCTGTATGGGGGTGCTCCTCCATGCCCCCACTTGCTCCCACCTCACCACTGTAGCATTCCCCTATGCTGGGACATCAAGCTTCCAAAGGACTAAGGGCTTCCCTCCCATTGATGCCAGATATAAGGCCATTCTCTGCTACATGTGTACTGGAGCCATGGCTCCCTCCATGTATACACTTTGCTTTGTGGTTTAGTCCCTGGGAGCTCTGGGTGGTCCAGTTAGTTGATATTGTTATTCCTATGGGGTTTCAATCCCCTTTAGCTCCTTCAGTCCCTAGCTCTTCCATTGGGGTCCCTGGGCTCAATCCGATTGTTGGCTGTGAGTATCTGAGTCTATATTGGTCAGGTGCTGGTAGAAACTTTCAGAGAACAGCAATACCAGGTTCCTATTAGCAAACGCTTCTTGGCATCAGCAGTGGTGTGGGAGTTTGGTGTCTGCAGATGGATTGGATCCCTAGGTGGGGCGGTCTCTGGATGGCCTTTCTTTTAGACTCTGTTCCTTTTCTTTTTTTTTTTTGTCCCTGACTTTCTGTTGGATGGGAACTTTTCTCAGAATACCCACGATACAACCCACAAAGCATATGGAGCTTAAGAAGAAGAGAGACCAAAGTGTGAATGCTTCAATCCTACATAGAATGGGGGACAAAATAATCACAAGAAGTAGAGAGAAGGAGGGACCTGGAAGGGAGAGAGGAAGGGGAGGAAAAAAGGGGGTGGGTCAAGATGAGATATTGGAGGAACAGGAGAGAAGTACAGAGGGTCAGGAAATTGAATAGAAATATGCAGTAGTGGGGGATGGGGAACTAGGGGTAGCCACTAGAAAGTCCCAGATTCTAGGAAAGCAAGAGGCTCCCAGGACCCAACAGGGATGACTTTAGCTGAAATATACAACATGTAGAGAGAGTAGAAAAGCACAGCCCCGAGTTGAGGGATGGGACCACACACGCATCTGTTGCACTTCTTTATGAAAAACATAAAATAATATTACACAACTCATTAGGAAACCTTAATTAATTTGTTTACAAAGCATAGGGAAAAATTAATTTTTATAAATGAAGATGCTGAAGATGATGTTTTTATTGTAACAAATTTGGTTTAAAATATCTTGTTATTTTAATTGTTTTTAGTTTAAAATGTCTTGAATTTTATATTCTGTATACATCCGACATAAAAATAAACATAACTGCATTACCTCTTCCTTCTCTCTCTTCCCTCTAACTGATCACTCCCATCTTCCATCATCTCGTAAATGAGGGAGAATTGGGATTCCCAAAGGATGAATCCCTGAACTGTTTATTCAATAGAAAATGGTTAGCCCCAAATTATATAGCTGTCTCCTGGGAGGCTCTGCCAGAGCCTGATAAATACAGAGGTGGATGCTCGCAACCAACCATTAGACTGAGCATGGGGTCCCCAGCGGAGGAGTTAGAGAAAGGACTGAAGGAGCTGAAGAGGTTTGCAACCCATAGAAAGAACAACAATATCAACACAAAAGACTCCCCAGAGCTCCCAGGGACTAAAACACCAACCAAGGAGTACACATGGAGGAACTCATGACTACACCTGCATATGTAGCAGAGAGTTGCCTTGTCAGGCATTAATGGGAGGAGAGGCCCTTGGTTCTGTGAAGGTTCGATGTCCCAATGTAGGGGAATTCAAGGGTGAGGGTGAAGAAGTTGGTGGATGGGTGGGGGAAAACCCCCATAGAAGCAGGGGGAGGGAGAATGGTATTGGAGTTTTCTGAGAGGGGGACGTGGAAAAGGGATAACACTTGAAATGCAAATAGAGAAAATATCCACTAAAAATAATTATATACACACAAACAACAAAGATGAGTTTAGCAGGCTCATATATTTGTGCATATGCGTGTGTATGTGTGTTAATCTTAAGGAAGAAGTAAACTCTTTAGAATTTAGTGAAATTATTTAGAAAATAAGAAGAGAAACAAATGGAAGTAAAAATGATTATTTTATAATATAATGGACCAATTCTTTCAACTTTAATGAATTCAATTTATTCTGTTTTCAATAACATAAAAGAAAGAACAATGGCTAATAAATAATACTATAAACTCAAAAATCTAATCAAAATCTAAAAGTGACATTTTTTTAACGAATGACTATTCTGCAGTAGAAAATGAGATATAATAAATAGATTTTCTGACTTTGCCACTAAGAATTTATTTTTTCTCAAGACTAAAATTTTGTTCCTTTTCTGGCACTAAAGATAGATACTTTACCAGTAGGAGTTCAAGTTAGATAAAAAGGTAATACTCATAAATTTCAAAATTTATCAGTATTACCAATCAACTTATAGATGTTGTTTCTGGTTATAAATGATACCAACCAATATATACTGGAAAACAGAAAGCTATTTCATCATAACTATTATTAATGTTTTACAGCTTACAGAGATGAAAATCCTTTTAGAATTATTGGAATATTAGTGTAAAACAAAATCCCAAATCATGGTCAGTGAATTGCAGGGTGTAGAGGAACGCACAGGCTATGGGGATGAAAGAAATGCAGTGCCAGCAGATGACTCACCTATTTTAGAAGTATCAAGAACACTGAAGCAAATTCAGTCCTGGAATTGTGCTTTATGCATAGATAACACACTGCAGGCAGGACAACTGATTAGTGTGGCAGATCAAAAATAGTTATCACAACTCAACTTCAATAGGAACAAAACAGATTTAAAAAGGAAACTAAATATTACTAAAGAACACGATATTCTACTCATGGTTAAATATATTCAGCTAGCAAGTTCAGAAATCTTCTGGTAGTACTATCCAAGACGGGGTCATTTTTACCCTAAGTTTAACAACAGCAACACAACCTTGGCGTGATTTAGCTACATTTGTATGTCCATGACAAGACACTGTGACCAAGGCTATTTATAGAGATTGGGCTTATTATAGTTATTGGATCTTACCATTATAGAGGCTTATCGTTCATGACTCTCATGGTTGAGAGCATGGCAGCAGGCTGGTAGACATAGTACTGAAGAAATAGCTATAACTAGGTCCACAATTAAGAAGAAGAGCGAAAAGAAAGATAGGGGAGGGGGCTAATTGGAAATGGTAGAAGGCTTTGGAAAACACTAAATTAGTCTCCAGTGGCACACCTCCTCCAATAAGGCCATACTTCTTAACTCTTCCCAAATATTTCCAGCAACTAGGTAGCAAGTATTCAAATGTTGCTTATGGGTATGATCTCATTAAAATCACCATACAATGTAAGTTTACATCTAAAGTTTTGACTTGGAAGTTTTGAAATGGAAACTATGTATACATTTATATTACCTGGATATATGAAGCAAAATGGCTGAAAAATCTCCTTAATAAGAAATACAATTAATTAAAGTATAATTTTAATCAAGAAATAAGTGAGAAATCTTTCCTTACTTTATTCTTTCTTTATTATTCCTTAATAATACACTTTCCTACTGTTCAGAACTGTGACCTCATCCTTTAGCAATGCCAATTACTCAGGGCATATATTATATTTGTAGCTAGTTTTGTGGCCTGAATTCTCACTACACACAGGAATCAAGGGAAGGATACACCCATTTAAAGAAACTTAAACCAGAATTGCAGCTAGACCCTTTTGGTTGAGATGAATGCATGACTGAATTTGAAATGCTGTTTTATATATGGTAAAACTGTAGTTTTTAAAAAAATTAATTAATTAATAAATTTATTTACTTTACCAATCTAAACACTTGAAATTTTCCTCAGTGCTATGAACATATTAGACCAGGATAATTGCTAAGCTAGGATTTTATGCTGCTCAAAACTTTGTATTTAAAATCTAAATATCTTAAACAATAATTTCTAAGCTCTATGTCACTTGCAATAGGCCCTGGTACAGTTATAGAAGAGTTTGAACTTTTTGGATTGGATGATACATCATGAATTGGAAAGTATATTTACATTTATCAAATGATCCATTAAAAGCTACACATGGGGCATTTTATTTTTCTACAAGTGAAATCTCTAAATACTGTGTTCTTTTTCTTGCTCTAATATATTTACAGTTATTTAAATTTACTCAATTTTATTCTGATGGCTTTTGAACAGAAGAAAGTGCTGCAGGAAGAACCAAAAACATCATACAACTTCCAAGTCAATGTTGACTCCAAACTAGAACCCCATGCATTCATGGTCTACTTTTAAAAGTATTAGTTGTATTTCCCTGAGCAAATATTTAACTGATTCACATTTATTTCCTTTAGCTGTAAAATAGGAATAATGATATTCTGTGTTTTTACTTGATTGTGAGATATTATAAAGTTCCTGACATCTGTAACCTATGCATAAATATATTATACCTTTTCATATTTGACTATTTTGAAAGAAAATTATCATATGTTGTAGATATTCATACATGCTATATCAGAATATTGTCTAACCATTTGTTTTATATGATGTAATATTTGAGCTATTAAAACATGAGTTTATGAAGGGAATAGATACTTGATATCTGGTGATTGCTACATGTAACTAGACAGAATTAGTGTTAGAAGACCCAGAAGAATTTAGAAAGCAAGAAATCTGTATGTGGACATGTAACTTCATTGAATTTGAATCAAAGATAAAGTGACTTCATCACTTTAAAACCAGACATTTAAAACATATGGAATTTTAGCATTCAAGGGAGAATGAGAAGGAGGTGGCTGCTAAGCCTGAGAATAAGCTCAGCTGTGAAATATGATATGTAATCAACCACGTGATGGAGCTGTCCTTAACACTTGGGTCAGTATTTCTCCTACTTCTCTGCCTCCCTCCTTTCTTCTGTCTTTCTGGGGAAAATACAGAAAGAATCCCTGTCATCTATGCATTTACAAGTTACATAGTTCTTTACCATACACCCATTGTTTTACTTCACACTCAGTGCAATGTAGATCACAGAAATGGGAATATATCCAATATAAATCCTTTACAGTGTAATAGAAGTTCACTGATAACAGGAGATTTACTATATTATTACATTCAAACAATTTTTCCTCACAATTACAAAGCCCTTGGATTTTATATAATCAGAATGTTTAAAGTTTGAAAGCTCAAAATCTGTATTCTCCTAAAACGGTTTTCTTCATTACTTGGAACTTTAAATCTATTACAAATTAATTTACTTGATGTTATGTGTGAGTGCCTGCATGTGTCTGCATATATATGTGTACCACATACATACCTTATGTTTGTGAAGGGCAGAAGAGGATATCAGATCCTATAGAACTCTAACTTCAGGAAGTTGTGAACTGGCATAGGGGTCTGGGATCCAAACCTGGGTCTGGTAAAAAAGTAGCAAGTACACTTAATTGCAGAGCCATCTTTCCACTAACAGAACTCTACTACAGTACTGGAGTATACTGGAGTACTAATACAGTGAGGTTAACTCAGAGGATATCTCTGGCAGGCACAACAGAGATCCTAATTCCAGTGAGACTCTTGCTACTTCTTATACTTGTTTTCAATAACTTACTGGTGTTTTAGGTTTTGAATTTGAAAACAGAAGAAAATAAGATTATTTGAGCAGGGTTGTTTTGGTTTGCATTTCCCTGATGACTAAGGATATTGAACATTTCTTTAAGTACTTCTCGACCATTCGGGTTTTCTCAGTTGAGAATTCTTTGTTTACCTCTGTATCCCATTTTTAAATAGGGTTATTTGGTTCTCTGGAGTCTAACTTCTTGAGTTCTTTGTATATATTGAATATTAGCTGTCTATTGGATGTAGAATTGGTAAAGATCTTTTCCCAATCTGTTGGTTGCCTTTATGTCTTATTGACAATGTCCTTGACTTACAGAAGCTTTGCAATTTTATGAGGTCCTATTTGTCAATTCTTCATCTTAGAGCATAAGCCATTGGTGTTCTGTTCAGGAAATTTTCTCCTATGCCCATGTGTTCAAGGTTCTTCCCTACTTTCTTATCTATTAGATTCAGTGTATCTGGTTTTATGTGGAGGTCCTTGATCCACTTGGACTTGAGCTTTGTACACGGAGATAGGAATGGATCAATTCACAATTTTCTACATGTACTGCCTGTTGAACCAGCACCTTTTTTCCACTGGATAGTTTTAGTTCCTTTGTCAAAGATCAAGTGATCGTAAGTGTGTGGGTTCATTTCTGGATCCTCAATTGTATTCCACTGATCTTCCTGCCTGTCTTTGTACCAATACCATACAGTTTTTATCACTATTGTTCTGTAATACAGCTTGAGGTCAGGGATGGTGATTCCTCCAGAAGTTCTTTTATTGTTGAGAATAGTTTTTGCTTACCTGGGTTTTTTGTTATTCCAGATAAATTTGAGAATTGAAATTTCTACTGCTGTGAAGAATTGAGTTGGGATTTTGATGGGGATTGCATTGAATCTGTAGACTGCTTTTGGCAAGATGGCTATTTTTACTATATTAATCCTGCCAATCCATGAGCATGAGAGATCTTTACGTCTTCTGAGATCTTCTTCAGTTTCTTTCTTCAGAGACTTGAAGTTCTTATCATACAGATCTTTCACTTGCTTGATTTCAGTCACACCAAGGTACTTTATATTATTTGTGACTACTATGAAGGGTGTCATTTCCCTAATTTCTTTCTCGGCCTGTATTTCCTTTGAGTAGAGAAAGGCTACTGATTTGTTTGAGTTAATTTTATATCTAGCCACTTTGCTAGAGTTGTTTCTCTGCTTTAGGAGTTCTCTGGCAGAATTTTTGGGGTCACTTAAGAATACTATCATGTTATCTGCAACTAGTGATAATTTCACTTCTTTCTTTCCAGTTTGTATCCCTTTTACCTATATTTGTTGTCTAATTGCTCTGGCTAGAGTGGGCAGCCTTGCCTAGTACCCGATTTTAGTGGGATTGCTTCAAGTTTCTCTCCATTTAGTTTTTTGTTGGCTACGGGTTTGTTGTATATTGCTTTTACTCTATTTAGGTATGGGCCTTGAATTCTTGAAGTTTCCAAGACTTTTACCATGAATAGAAGTTGAATTTTTTTTTTCAAATATTTTCTCAGGATCTAATGAGATGATCATGTGGCTTGTTTCCTTGAGCTTGTTTATATAGTGGATTATGTTGATGGATTTCAGTATATTGACCCATCCCTGCATCCCAGGGATGAAGCCTACTTGATCTTGATGGATGATCGTTTTGATGTATTCTTGAATTCAGTTTGCAAGAATTTTATTGAATATTTTTGCTTTGATATTCATAAGGGAAACTGGTCTGAAGTTCTCTTTCTTTGTTGGGCCTTTGTGTAGTTTAGTTATAAGTGTAGTTGTGACTTCAGTGTTTATCAGAGTTTTAATCATCAGGGGATAAGTATTCCACATAAACTTAACAAAGAGAGATATTTGTGCAAAAATGTTATTGACTGGGCTTTATTGATTCAATAAGATTATTTATATTTCAATCATTTGTTTATGATTTTTATCAGAGTAGTCAATAAGTACTTTATATTAGTGCCTAGACCTCATAGCTGAGTAAATGACATTTCAGAATTTAAAGTTCTACTCAGTCATTGTATCAATAAACACAGAAGGTAAATATAAGTCTTATCTTTATTTTTCAATTCCAGGATTTAATCCTCTACATTTCACTGTGTATTTTAACACTATTACAATACCATCATTAAACAAAATATTGTACATATGAGACACTGTTTTAGATCATATAGACAGAAATAAAACAGACCATTGACAGATATTAATTTTGAAATGTTGTGTATAATGAAGAATTCATGCATTACCTAAAGACTGTTACCCACATTACCCAGTTAGAAACAATATAATACTTATAGCTGCAAATTCAACAGTTATAGAAAAATTAAAATGCATTTATTATTTTTACAGAGTAGCAGCTGTATCAAGGCCAGTTGGCAAGAGAAAAGATGAATGATAACAGCCAATTCTTTAAATCAGACTATGCAAATAATAGGAAAAAGAGGATCAGAGATGAAAAGGCCAGCATGATTTTGCAAAATGCAGGGAAGAATTTAGTGACTATTCCCATAGAAATGGAAATAAATGTTTGGTTTCCTGTTCAGGCCAAAATTTCATAGGCCAAGTTAAATGAAAGGTAAGCAGGAAAAAAGGCAGGCAGGCAGAAAAGGAGGCAGGCAAGTAGGCAGGAACTGAGATGAGGAAAGAGGGACTGAGGAGGGAGGAAGGGAATTCCTTGAAATCCTCAAAGCACCTTACATATAATTTCATTATAAAATACTTTATCTTGGTCTTAAACAATAATAATAGTAATTAAAATAACATAAAGTTCACTTCATGAACTGTAAGTTTTAGATACACTTCAAATCAAAAAAGTCTTTAGTTTCTAGAATAGTAATTTGAGTTTACTGAGAGAAAATAGGTTAGCAATTGAAAATTCTAGGTACAAATTAGGTTTGAAAACACTGTTTCACAAACTCTCTCCTAATTTAATGTGACAATATTTCTATTTTCCATAATTTGGTTACTGTGATACATAAAGACATAAATTAAACTATTTACCACATAAACTACCACTTATTCATTAGTGCCCACACAGCCATTCTTCTTCCCTCAACAGACCATTTATCTTCACCTACTGCACCAAGAATTTTGTTAATATTTGAATAAATTTCTTGCTAATATGCATACATAATTACCTTAGGGATCCCCCTATGTTTTTCAGTATGTCTATCTTAAGCAAAGTAACTGCAAAGTGTGCATATGAATTGAACATTTATATGTCAAGTTTGCAGCTCATACAGCTTCTGAAAGTCCAAAAAAGTTTTTTAAAAATACTGTAAAGTCTCATACAAAATACTACCAAATGGGGTTATAATGTTTGTTTGCACTTGCTGACTATTTACTGTGCATGACACACTGTCATAAATATTTATCTTTTTAGTTTTCACAAAAATGTTATAGAATTATTAGTTTATCTACACTTTTAGAGCACAAAGTTATATAGATTAGGTGTTTGGCTTTAATTAATGATGGTGAATTAGGCTTCAAACTCAGGAAATCTGAATCACATTACATATTACTCTAACATGTTTTGAACTGATAGGAACTAATGTAAAAATAAAGGAGAAAGAATATGATGCTAGTATTCCAAATAAGAATAACAACAATATCAATGCATTAGAGGAATATGCTGAAAACACTGATTACATCTTTAAATAACTTAATGAAATCATTGTAATTATTATTTTTTAAAAATACTATATTTAAAAATATTACATTTGGATAATACGAAGTTTGAGCAGAAAAATCCTACCAAAGATTCATAGTTTCCCAAACCTAATGTGCAATATAATTTCTATTAAGTATTTGACAAAATAAGCTTACTAAGTCTTAAGTATTATTAATTATTATATTTATTATTATTATTACTATCACTATCATTTAAGTCTCCTTCTACCCCAGCACACTTTTACCAATAAATTTGATTCTTCTTTTTTGAAAATATTTATTCCTGTTCTCATATGTCTACAGTTAACTATTTTCATTTTGGTCCTCCTCTCATAACATGTGTGAAGAGTGTACCATATTGCTTCTTTGTACAACAATCTAAGAACAAAATTCCTTTTGCTATTATTAGTATTTCAAATGTGCATTCAGGGTCAGCCAATCTTTTAGCACTTCCTAGGGCTCTGAATCTTAAAGGATCATCAGAAACTACTTTTGGTGAGGTGTTGATTTTCTTTAGGAAAGATGGCACCAATAATCTAGTGATAACTGTGATAACATAGGACAAAGAAGGAGCAGTGCAGATAACATCAGTATTTTTTGAACTGGCTGGGTTTTTTGGGGGGTGGGACATCCCAGAGGGAAGCTTAGGCATTGTTCCTAGTACCCTTGAAGAAGTAACCTTCAGTTGGAGTAGGAAATGGAAGAGATTTATTGAAGGGAAACATAATGCCCAAGAAAAAGGGAACAGAAATGATTCTTGAGTATCTTCACACAGATGCAGATTTGACAATCAATATTTGCCATGATTTCCAGGCATTCTCTATATGAAGCCTTTAGTGTACAGGTGGCAGCTGTGGCTGACACTTCAGGAAGGTTTTATTTATATGTCTGGTCTTAATATAATATGGTTTTCAATAGTAACAACCAAAGGATGTAGAGATAGGGAACCCATAATCTATTTGGTTATCACTGTCAGTGGTGGCCAATAGAATTATTCTTATTTTTACTGTTTGGTATCTAGATTCACATTATTTGATATAAAGAGATATACAAGCCATTTGTTTAATAGATATATTTTCATAATAAAGTTATATGGTGTTTCCTTCTGGAAACTTAGCAATTACTAGCCAAGTCCACTGTCTTAAGAGTATGGTTCTATTCTCTAAGTAGAATATTTGGGGCTGGTGAGATACCCTGGCTCATAATTAATGATTGTTTTGCAAGCTGGAGATCTGCATACAATTCCTGAGGTTCATATGATAGAAGAAAAGAGCTAACCCCAGGAAAAACTGTCTTCTGAACTCTGCATGTATCTTGTGGCTAGCAAATGTACACACACACACACACACAAACACACACACACACACACACAACACATACAACACATAATGAAAAGTTTAAATGCATATTTCAAGATATTGTAAAATGCCAAAGCCTTTAGTAGAAGTGTGTCTGTGAAAATCAATAGAGGAGGGAGACAAGCAAGTTAGAAGAGCTATGAAAAAACACTTCATGAAAATGAGAAGAAATACAGTTCAGTGAAATTGTCTTAAATTCTTATGAAGTCCAATTAAGTATTGTCAGGACCAAGAGAGAATTTTCTGACTAATACTGCCTATTAATAGAATCTCTGTCTTCCATAGGAATGTTAAATGTATATCTACAATACTTATACCTTGACTGTGTCTATTGTAAGACACATGTCCTTAGAGATAAGAAGGGTGCATCCCATTGAGTGCAGCTGTGGATCTTAGCCAGGATTTTTATAGTTGGTCTGCAAGGTACACTCTCGTGGTTGACATAATATTACCCTGGTCATATTTTTCATTATTTAATGGAAATATATTCAGTCTGGTATACCACAAAGAACTTGCAGTGGTATTCCCATTGTCTTGCAGGTGGTTGATGACACAATTCCAAACTCTACAACACTTCATTTGTCTTTAATTATGACAGACATGGGACATGTTCATTTGGGAAGTTGAAGACACAGACATCAAGATGGCGTAAGACATTTGGGGAGGTCTCTGAAAGTTGTCAATGAAAGGGAGTTGTGGTGATTTGAATAGGAATGCCCTCCAAAGGTTTATATTTGAATGATTCTTGAGTTGCATTGTTTGAAAAGATAAGGAGCTGTGGCCTTGTTGGAGGCAATGTGTCACTGTGGGTGTGCTTTGAGGTTTTAAAAGTCCAAGTCATGCCCAGTGTCCCTCTCTTTCTGCTGTCCCCCATATCTCAATGTAGAACTCTCATGGTTATTTTTCCAGAACCATGTCTGCCTTTGTGCTGCCATGATGATAATGCACTAGACCATCGAAACTGTAAGAAAGCCCCAAGAACATGCTTTATTTTATAGGAGTTTGCCATGGTCATGTACTTTTTACAGAAATAGCACATTGACTAGGACAGCAGTTAGTACCAGGGAGCTTCCTTCTATGTTATTAATAGACTAAACTTCTGAAACTGTAAGCAATCACCAGTTAAATGTTGCTGTGGTCATAGTGTCTCTTCACAACAATAGAACATTGACTAAGTAAGACAGGATGTACAAAGACTAGGAGCTCACACTACAGTGTAGGTATGATGACTTTGAAAGGATAGTGAGGAGGGACAAAGGAAGCTTATACAAAAGAGCTGTGCACTAGCTTAAAAAAGTCTCTGTATCCATAAGAAGTTGTTGAGTTACTATCACTCATGAGAGGAGTTTTACATGTTTAGAAAAAGGCCTATATTCATAAGTAGACCATGGTCTCTCATTGCTTGAGAACAGCTTATGAGAATTGTGGTCTCGGCACGATTGTGAGAGAATATTGAATAGGAACAGCTGGAATTGTCAGTCAATTACGATCCTTACTGCAAGCATGATGGTCTCTGCAGCTATGGGTCTTTGTTTATTCTTAGTTTTCTTTATTTCTTTGTAAAGTAACTATCTCCTACCCAGTATTAGTGTCCTATGGATGCCTTAACAAAGTACAAATTAAGAGTTTTTCTAAGTTTGAGTTTTACCGCTGTGAACAGTAACCATGACCAAGGCAACCCTTAAAAGGGTGACATTTAATTGGGGCTGGCTTACAAGTTCAGAGGTTCAGTCCAGTATCATCAACGCAGGAATATGGCAGCATCCAGGCATATGTGGGGCTGGAGTAGATGAGAGTTCCACCTCTTATTCCAAAGGCAGCTAGTAGAAAACTGGCTTCCAGGAAGCTAGGATGAAGGTATTGAAGCCCATTCCCAGGTGATGCACCTACTCTAACAAGGCTGCACCTCCTAATAGTGCCATAGCCTAGGCCAAGCATATAAAAACCATCACCAAGTTCAAAACAGCACAGATTTATTAACCCACATTCCTAGAAGTTATATATTGAAAATTAAAGAGTTGGTAGTATCAGTGTCTTCTGAGGGCATGATGGAGAAACTGTTCCAACATTATATTGAAATGGGAATGTAACTTAGCTGATAGAATGCTTGCCTTGCAGGCATGAAGTTCTGAGTTTCATCCCCAGCATATCTAACAAATAGAAAGTAGTACATGAATATAATACTAACACTTGGGAAGAAGACACAGAGGATCAGAGTTCTAAGTCATTTTCAATTAGATATTGATTTTGATTCATGAGGAGTCTTGTCACAAAAAACAATATTTCAGATGTAGTGAAATTTTTGGAGGTAATGATGAAAGAATGTAGCTATTGTTGGTAGTAAATGCTGTAAAAGTAAAACAACATATCATTTGATCTTGGGAGTTGTTAATTTAAATAAATGCTTCATATGTTTCTAACTTTGTTTTTAAGATTGCTCAGTGATTTGATAAAACACAATATTGCTATATGTAAAAATATTTATTTTCACCACTCACACCTTCAGAGTACTCTGATTTCTGTTTTAATTGACCTGAAATATTTGTTTTGTATCTGTTCAACTTTGGAGGGGTATCATTAAATATAACCTCCTTAATTAGAGAACATGTGAAAATATGTTTCTAAGACTTTAGCACTGTATGTATTATGTCCATCAAATATTAGGCACTGCATGCTTGTTAGTCCTTATTCATTCATTTGTTATTTTAATAGATGATTTTTGGTCAGCACTTGGTAAGGAAGAGATGATACATGTAAAAAAGATCACAGGTTGAGGTATGGTATAGAAATGGGTATTTATGCTAAATGAAATAAGTGTAAGTTAGCAAAAATAAAAGATATGGAAGTGTAAGAGGAATAACTAGGTATACAGATGAAAAAGAAGAAAAATGGGAAGGGAATAAGAAGGAGCAATAGTTGGATAAAGATGATCAAAGTGTATTTATTGTACACATATAGGGAAATGTCATAATGGCATCTCCAGGTTTGTACAATTGATACTAGTAAAAATTATTTAAAGTGATAAATTGCTCTTTAAATACATGATAATAGTTTTAAATATGTAAGAACTATTTAGCTATGACTTTAAATGTTTTATTTATTTATTTATTGTGCATGTGTTTGTACATATGTGCATGTTTATGGGTGGTATAGTCTATATGTAAAGGTCTGGAGTTGGTTCTCTTTCTGTAATGTGGGATCTAAACATACAATTAAGATAGTCAGCTTTGGCAGAAAGTGTCTTTATCCACTGACCCATCTTGCCAGCCCAACAAGTGACTTTAGTACATATGCTTGTTCTTCACCATAAGTACATTGTTAGAAAAACAAGAAAAAGAAAACTAACATGTATTTTTAAACACCAAGTTTTCACTTAGCTAATTATGTGAATGAGTATGTGGCTTTTTACATATTGAAGCTCAGAAACATTCTTTTAAGAGATGTTCCAGCATTATCCAGCCACAATCAAGTATACCCTATTATTAAATAGTAGAGCAAAAATTGGGTACTCCATTGTTCAAGGCTTGCTCCCTTCCTGTTTCCATATTCTTGGCCTATCATCTCAATATACTCCTAAGTAATGTTTGTTGGTAGTGTATTAGATATCACATGAACTGTTGAATTCTTACAGCTGCTTTCTTCTACTGTCTTTCATAAGTGGCCCACTCTTAACACTCCTGATGCATGCCTAGTTGACACTTACTGATTGAGTATTCCAGTAACAGAATATACTCTAAAAGATTCTCTGACTTTTCTTGACAACTCGTTAGTTCAATGTTTTATATCTTTTTTATTTTATACAGAGTAATAAATTAAAAAATATTCAAAATCTGGTAAAAGTATTTTATGTTCTCCAGGTTAAAGCAATAAATTGGGGTAAAATTAGCATAGAATATGAGAATGTCCTAATACAGCTTCAAGAAAAAAATTGATCAGAGATAATTTACCTACAGAGATAATAACCTACATAGATTACAATGTCTTAAATTCTTAACAAAGAGAAAAGGGGTGTATCTTGCTATGTCAGTCATGAAGAACAGATGTCATCAAAGAGGTAAAGCACTGCAGTATAACGAGAACAGATGAGCTTAATACATCAATAATCAACACCAATAGAAGGGAATATGTGAATGATATAATGAGAAAATCAGACAATGCTGGAGCACCTACCTGGAGTAGAGCTAATCTTTAATTCCAACAAAGAGAAGAATATATATTATAATGGACACACATGCACATACATATGTATATCAGTTGCAACAGTGAAAGGGAGCAGATGGAAAAGAGAATAAAGGAGCTGTCTAGTGCAGACAATAGGAACTGACCATAAATGTCTTAGAGAATCGATCTTTCAACAGTCTGCTCAATAGCTTATCAGTAATTCTTCCCATCCTAGTTGAATCTCTCCCTCGATCAATCACATCTTCTGTCAATGAAATGCAGTCCTTTAGCATTCACTAGACTAGCTACAAGGCTTACTTCTTTGCAGTAATGTTCAAGTTAATCTAAAGCACAGAAATCTTGCCTTTAATTGACTCACAAACATGCACATGCATACACATATTTATTTGCACACAAAACATGCATAAAAATTGTACACATGATGCTTACTGTGTTTTGTTGAGGGCATCATCATGAGGAAGTGAGACATGGAAGGAATTTAAAGCAAAATTTCCATAATGTTGCACTCAAGATACTACATTAATCATCATATAGTGAAAAAAGATAGCTCTCTGATATGGGTTTAGAGATGCACTATTCAAGGTATAAGAATAATCCATTAGAATGTCTGTTTAATATAACATTCATTTAGCAGGATAATTATGTACAGGACTCTCAAAGTAATTGAAATTAAATAAATGGTAATACACTTTGATCTAAACATGATGGCTAAATTTTATGTCATACAATCTGAATCTCAAAAAGTCATTGAAAAACAAACAGAGCAATATGAGAAAAATACAAGGATATGATCAAAGGCTCACTTGCTTAACATTCTTTTCTACTCTAACTGCTAATAGGTGGTAAGGGCAATCAACCTTTTAAAATGCTTTATTAGCCTACAAAGAATAAAGCTACATTACAACATTTTCAACCAATGTTTGCCTCACAGCTGGATCTCATGGAGGCATTGCTTTCTCCTTTCTCTGTGATAATCCCAGATTGTGTCAAGTTAACACAAAAAAACAGCCAGTAGAGGGTTCTAATGGAAAGATCCAAAACTTTCCATTCTCAAGGCACCACACAGACATGAACATCTTTCAAAGCTACTGTAATAAAGCTTCTAATTTACATGTTTAATGAATGGACCATTTATGCTTAGAACTAGTAAGCTATTGAACTCATTATCATCACAATACAATGCTACTATATTTTATCAGTTCTAGATGGAAGATCTAGACTCTGAGAGACACCTGATACTTTTGTGCCTGTGCTGTGGTTAATAGCCATATGGATAAGTTCAGGAAATATTAACTATCTCAGAAAAAAAGTATTTCTCTCATGAAATTACTTCTTGCTTAAGATTGGTGTTGTAGGAAAAATAAATCATCCTCTTGTGCGCCAGATTTTTTTTTTTTTTTTTGTAATCAACTATATTATCCAGGCAAGAGATAGGACTCAGACATTCAAAGCCTTATTGCTACTCCAAAGGACTTTTATTTGGTTCCCACCCTGCATGTAGGGCAGGTCAGAACTCTGTAACTCCAACTTCAGGGAATCTGATGTCTTCATTTGGCTTCAGTGGACACCCTCTCCACACACTGGATACATGCATACAAACACACATACACATGAATAGTATATACCCTTTTTAAAGAGTATTGATCTGCAGGCTGGGGAGAGGGCTCACTGATAAAAGCCCATGCCCCATAATCATAACAAGCAGAGTTCAGAGTCCTAGACATCAAGTAAAATCTATATTTGGAAGGCAAAGACAGAGGATCCTTGGAACAAGATAGACAGCTAGACTAGCTGGGGTTGAAGAGTACAGAGAAAAATGTTGTCTAATTAGGGGGAAGTATGAAGGGATCAGGGTTTGTGGAGGAGAAACCGGGAGGGAAGATAACATTTGAAATGCAAATTAATTAATTAATTAAAAAATGAAAAAACAATCAAGGAGGATGCTCCAGAATAAATTTGTGCCTCCACATGTTTGCATGTACCTGCACGTATATATGCATCCACACAGCAAGAACACACAGAAGAACAAACCTGTGCACACACACACACACACACACACACACACACACATGCTCACAAAAAGTAAACATAAATCTAGCCAGTGTTTACATTTATGGTTTTGCATTTTACCATATTCAACTTTAGTGTTACAGGTCACATAGATTGTCACCTGTCTCACTTCCGGCTCTTCACATGTGTGTTTATTCCATTGGATGCCCATGATCCCCAATGGACTCCTGGACTTTTATTTCTACTCCCCCTTGAGAAATCCTGTTCTTCTCCCTCCCTGGCTCAACATCACTATAAGCTTGCCAAACAAATGCCTATTGTCACTGTTCTAGCAAATAAATTCTCATTGCTTTGTTTATTATGTCAATGGTGCATTATTCCTTTAGTTAAATTTTCTTGTACCATCTAATGAAATAATGGATATTATGAGATGAAAAAATTACACTTATCTCAAAACCATCACTTATTACCTAAAATGAAGCCCACCATTGTTTGCTTCTAAATGTCATTTAAAAAAAATTCCTTGAAAATTTCAAAACAGGAATTAGCCCAATGTAGCTAATTAACTCCAGTATTTTCTGACACAAATACTATAAGCAAATCTTAATATTCAGTTCACCTATTATCATCATGCAAGAGTCCTTTGGGAAGATAGCTGACAAAATGAAGAACAAAGTGACTGCTTCAGAGACCTCAGCAAGGCCACTTAATTACTTACTGAGAATGAGAACATTTTAGACAGGAAAATTTGCAACACAGTTGCAAATATGAATTCATAGGTACTGGTCAGGATTTCAGACCAATGATTAAAGACTCTTATAAAGAAACATTACTTCTGTTGTATTTATTAGTTAATGAAACAATGCCAAAATCTTAGCACTTAATATAGCAATTAAAATGTTATAGACCACCAAGAGACAAATTGACACACATTAATCAGATTCAATCTAGACAAATTAGCTAGGTAAAGCATCTTTTGCTAGGTGTTGGACTTGCTGGGTTTTACAGATATTATGTAACAGATGTAAATATTAAAAAAATAATTGATTTTTACAGACTCTGTAGAATCTTATACCTTAAGACATGCTAATTTTAAGAACAGCTATTTCCTAACCATTGTTTTATCCCTAAAATGTTAGCCAGGTATCACTTATATTTCTTAATTAGTTTGAAAAAAGAATATCTTATTGTTTGTAATGTCATATTTTAAATGTCACCGTTATTTTGAATTTTCGTACGTGTAGTCCAGTTAATTAAAAAAGCTTCTCTAGATGTCTGCATTATTGAGGCTAACATTGGCTTTTATGGATGTAAAGTTCCCTACAGAATGTGGTCATTGCATCAGAAGTTCTACCGACCGTACTTTACTAGATTTATTATAACTCTTTCTAAGAATTAAATCATCAGGCCTACAAATAAAATTCTTTATAATCATTGGCACAGATGTAAGATAAGCAAGGAAAATAAATTACACACACATACAAACTCACAAACACCCCCACACACACACACACCACAAACTGAAAATATAAAATTCCCTACCTAGAAGGATGCATTTACAAAAATTAATCACTAATTATTTAAAAGAATTTTTGGTTAACCAACAAATGTATCATTTGTGTTTTGACATCAAACTTGTTATCAGCTATCTCATTAACAATGAAAATGTTTGTGTAATTGCTAAAGGAAAAAATACATAAAGCATCAACTCTCTATGTCACTGTGACCATGTGTCCATTCCTGGAAGACTTCAGGCAATACAAGATGTTTCTCATATTTATATGCATAATTTTGTTCTGACCTTTTCAGTATAGCAATGATTTATGTTTAGATTTACTGTCACTTAATAATATAATTTAGCATGCTGTAAATTGACTTGCATGTGGTATAGTTTTGTGAATTTTACCACCACTATAGATTCTTGTAACTCAGAATTCAGAACAATTGCAAAACTACCAAATTTGTCTTTGCCTTCCTTTCCCAGACACACCTTTTTGCACACTGATTCATTAACAATCATGTGATCAGCTATTTCCTATCATAATAACTTTGTTTTTGTATGTATGTATGTGTGTGTGTGTGTGTGTGTGTGTATATATATATATGTGTGTGAAATGTTAAATATATTATTAAATGACAAAGAAACAGAATCAAATATAATATGTCTTTAGAGTCAAAATTATTTTAGATAGTATAATATCTTAAAAATGCATCTATACTGCAATTTGTTTTAGGAATTTGTTACTTTTCTATTTTTTTCTTTTATTGGATATTTTCTTTATTTACATTTCAAATGTTATCCCCTTTCCAGGTCTCCCTTTTGGAAATCCCCTATCATTCCCCCCCTCCCCTGCCTCTATGAGGGTGTTCCCCCATCCATCTATCCAACCTGCCTTCCTGCCCTGGCATTCCCCTACACTTGGCCATTGAACACTCTCAGGCCCAAGGGCCATTCCTCCCACTAATGACCAACAATGCCATCCTCTACCACATATGCGGGTCCCTTCATGTGTACTCTTTGTTTGGTGGTCCAGTCCCCGAGAGAGCTTCGGGGGGTCTGACCAGTTGACATTGTTGTTCCTCCCACAGGACTGTAAACCCTCTCAGCTCCTTAATTTGTTACTTTTTAATATCATTGTTTCATTATGGATTTAGAAGATTTTATCATTCAGTTACTCAAAAAATAACAATGTTTTGTATTTTACCAATTACCAATGAAACTAAAGCAAATATTCATGTTGAATAATCTGCCAAATAGGGAAGCTTTGCTTAATGATATATGTGTTCAAGAAAAATAATATTAGCCAAATAAAATGCTTCCAAAACCATTTTTGTACCAGAGGGACTGTGGGTAGAACCAACCAAGACTGTGACCCAGGAAAGAAACAGTGAAGTGTAACAAGTAGAGAGTGGAAGTGAATGAGTGAAACTGGGAGGTAGGTAAGAAACAAAGCATTAATATTATATAGCCAGTCACAACATCATGAAAAATGAATAGCAACAAGCCCCAGAAGGGAGGCCAATACCGTGTTATTACTGCATACTGCCTAAAATACCCAGTATGTAACAAAATGTATGGGATATCCAAGGAACAATGAGAATATAAACCATGACCTAGAATAGCATTTCTCAACCTGTGGGTTGTTATTCCTTAGGCAAATCTCCATCTCCGAAAATATTTACATTATGATCATATGAGTAGCCAAATTATAATTATGAAGTAGCAACAAAATGATTTAATGGTTGGGTATCACAACAACATGAGAAACTGTTAAAGGGCTAAAGCATTAGGATGGTTGAGAACTACTGCCCTAGGAAAAAATACAGTCCACAGAATTTCCTGTAAGGGCAGCTATGTAAAGAACTCCAATGAAAATAAAAGACTCAAAATGACCAATAGTCAGGAGACACTTTGATTTTAAAAGCTAAGATTTGGTGACATAATCCAGAGAAAATATCATACTATGGATTTTAAAAGCTGAGATTTGATGACATAACCAATAGAAAATATCAATGGAGAAATATGATATATACAGAAAAATTTAAGTTTTTGCATTGAAAATACAATAATTAAAACAAATTCACAATGGGGACTGAACTGTGTAATAGAGATTATTTAATCCCAAACATCACTCTCTCTCTCTCTCGCTCTCTCTTTCTCTCTGTTTGTGTGTGTGTTTGAGAGAAAGAGAGAGAGAGAGAGAGGAGGAGGAGGAAGGCAGTAATAACACTTGGTATTGGCCTCCCATCTGGGACTTGTTACTGTTCATTTTTCATGATGTTGTGATTGGCTGTGTAATATTAATGTTTTGAGGGAGAGAGAGAAAGAAATAAATGAAAACTGGACAGGGACTCAGAGATTCAAAGAAAGTGGGGCACTATTAATCATAATAGCAGTTATGCAATGAGAAGAGCAATAGGAGGCTCTGTATACTAAGAAACTGAAAACAGTACTCAAAGAAATAAACTAAAAAAAAAAAATCCCATAAGCCACGTATCCAGGGAAGTCAACAAACTCTGCGGATAATTGCAAAGACATCCTTATGCTGACACATCACACTAACAATGCTGAGAAACAAAGATAAGGAGAAAATCCCCTTTTATGTGAATGAAATCTTTAGAAAAGGCAAGATAGATAAAAGAATGGCAGCCTGAGCTTAGGAGACAGGTATGTGTTAGAACAGGGACTGACAGTCAAATGGCATGTAGTTTATTCTGGGGATTGACAAAGACTTCCAAAACTACACTATGGTGTCATGCATATGTAAACATACTGAAAAGAATGAACTATTTATTTGCCGTGTATAAATGTTTGAATATATTTAAAAGCAAGTATATCTCTGGAAAATATCTACTTATGAAAGGGGGGAACTTTACTTTTAATATTGAAAATGAAAAATTATATAAAAAAGATACCCTTTTACAGATTACCGTATATAGAGACAGTGCTTTGTTCATAAAAACACAATATTGCTCAATGGTATAAAAGAACGCAGTGCTGAGGTACAGAAATATGGACAGATAAAGTCATCATATAGATATTGTAGGTGTTTCACTAAATGTAGGGAACAAGAATACCAGAATCAAAAGAATAAAATGTTTCTTTCTATTTCTATCACATTCATTATACCACAAAACTATAGAGATAGAAAATAAACTGTAATGGTTGGGAATAAGGATGGAGAGATGGATGGCTGGGTTCAAATGGGCTCTCTAGGGTTGTGATGCCATTGACTACGGTACTGAACTGGTTGATATGTGACTATCAACTCATTTGCCTTGTACTTATTTGTATGCCAACTGAAATTCCATATGTATATTGAGGCGTTCCAAGATGACATGCAATTGTGACAGTGCATCTCACCTCATTATGAGAAGAAGTGGGAAACTATTAGCTGATTTTCAAAACTGTTTTGATTTGACAGTATAAAGATAAATGCATAAAGAACTATATATAAACACTACATTGATTAATAACACTTTCTTTAAGAGATTATATGTCAGCAAATCTAAAACTAATTTACATGTATACTAGGGGTTAAATAATACATAAATTAAGATTAAACAATAAATTATAGATAATGGGACCTATTTCTCACTGTCAACTAAACTTCCATATGTGCTAAATATATCTAAATTCATATCAAACTCAGTTAGATAGGAGTAAATATTTTTTAAAGATAGTAATTCTTACCTCAATTTGGTATTAAATAACATTCTGGAAAAATATCAACATTTGAGAAAAGGCTGATTGTCCCATAAAGCACAGTATAGAACTGGAAAAGAACAATCAGAAGTAAAACCTGTAGATACAAAAAGCAGTTACAGAAGGACAAGAGATGTGGCATCTACGGCTTATCAACAGATGATTGCTCATTACACACCTCCAAAGAGTGCTATGAGGTGAGAGTGCCCCTCCCCCCACCAGTGGTGGTGAAAGCACCCAGGAATAGAAGGCTCTAGAGTTTATTAGTGGGGCAAATTCACACAGTACTTGCAGGGTACAGATGGGCTCCCTACACCTTCACAGATATATTAACTTATAGTAGAGCTACATCCACACACTGCACTGTGATGTTTGGCGATTGCTGATACTGCCTCTTTTTCTCTCAGACTCTCCTTCAGACAGGAATAAAATGCTGCACTGATTTGACTTTTGTTTCCAGAAGCTGTAGAGGACTAAGAGAAGTGGTCAGAAAGAACGCGGTTCTGATGTACACCAAGTTGTTCCTGCCTATTGGTCACCCTTGAGTGAAGCGCATTTTAAACCAAGTAGCCACCTGCACGCACAAGTGAGTCATTCTTGAGTACACTTGCAGACAGAAACATCTTAATTTTATAAGTATTCATTGAATTGACAAAGGCACTTTCAGCCTCCTGTGAACTGGCACGGTTTTTTTTTGAAGTTGAAGAGCAAAGCGTACAGTTAAGAACAGAAGAAAAGCAAAGCCCTCTTACCATTCAGTGCCCTGCATTCAAGGCACCGTATTTCCACTCCCTATTTCAGCCTAATTCTCTGGGAATTACAGAGCTCTTGTAAATGTCAAAAGCACCATTCACGCCCTTTGAGTAGAAATGTGCTCAGTTGGAACCTTGCACTTTGGTACAAAAATCAAAGACTTCTGGTGCTTCAGATTTTCCATTAAGGAAACAAAACTATGTGTAAGAGTGGTTATCTTCCTGGGTCTTGTTAATAAAGAGTCAACTTCTTTGACCATGTGGAAGAAAATATGCCCATCAACACATAAATGAAAGGAATGTGGATTATCAGTTTAGTGGACTATCCAGAGCATCTCTAATTTCACTATCCAGAATTGAATAAACTGACTTGAGAATTTCCTATGGGTGCATCTGTGCAGATGTAACGATGGATTAGGTTTAGGATTAGATTATTAGCTATTCAATGGCATAGAGTATAATTTACCATCAGGAAACAAGTATATGGGTATTGGATCTTAATATTTTTATTTTTTTATATTCCAAACATTGAAAATTTAAAACTACAATCCTTCCATAAACATACTTATAGAAAGATTTTATTTTATGTTGAGACTGTGCAAATAAACATTACCAAAACCTATTTCAGTAATCTACTACCACACAGGTAGGATACACAATACCGGCAAGGCTGTAGAAAGTTGGCACAGGTCTAAGACTAAGAAGTGGCGGTTTTTGTTTCATGCCAGGGCAGAGAGTGTTTCTTCTATTATAAGAAAGTAGAAAACAACATGGAAAAGCTTTCTTTGGAAAGCTCTTTACTGGCCCCAGACAGGTGTAACATTGCCAATGCTATCAATGGACAACATTATACAAGATAGGCATACGAAAGAAGCACACCTTTGTAACAGGAGGAAAGAGGTCTGGTGGGAAAATACTTCTCTGCCAATTGACTACAACTCTATCTCAAATCAGGAACTGCAGTGTAAGGGGATAATATCTGCACATTTGGGGTCACAGTTCCTGTCCCTTACTAGAGAGCAGGGCCAGAATGTGTTTCCACAGAATTATCTTCCCAGCAAAAGAATAAAAGAATAAGACTAAAATTTCTAAAGGGCTTGCCATCACCTTTCAGAATTTTGTAATCGAGAATGAAAAGAGGTCACAGGTCATGGTGAGTCCTGCTAGACATTGAAGATCTAAAACAGTTAACATAACAGGGTGAGGAGTCCCCTTACCCATCCTTCAAAAGTGTTCTTTCCCTGTGTCTGCAGTGGGTTTGTGTTACAAAATGCAGCTTACATCTATTTGGGGCATTTGCCTGATTACTGAAAAAACACCTGTCAGATGGTGCCCCAGTTAATATAAATATGAAAGCTGTTTCTGGACATGCTGAGCCTAATGCTGGCAGGCAAATTTATAACTTAGTAGGAAGGAAAATTCACAGCCAATCTGGAGTATCAAAGAGATGGAATGGGTTATTTCCTTACTGATCTTTCCCAGTGCTCAACCCTCTGCTCCATATGTATCCTGTGTCTCTCATGTTTCAAATTCTATTATGTTTTGCTCCTTCTACTGACCCAAACTGAAATTTCTACACTGTTTTCTATGATAAGATAGAATCAGATTACATGAAATAATAGTGGCTTTACCAAATTAAAGTTTATTTCAGAAATCTAGATCTGTGAAGTTGTTCCATGCCAATGATATCAAAAATTCCCTAGCCAGCTTCAGTTTCTTTCCATGTCATTACATCCTTAGCATATGGTTTCATCCTCCCAATTCCAAGATGGCTGCTGTCCTAGCAGCATTACATCCACATGCCACAAAAGAAAAACAACTAAGTAAATCTTAAAGCTTGAGTCAAATTGTGTATCTATTTATGTTTTGTTGTTGTTGTTGTTGTTGTTGTTGTTGTTGCTGCTGCTGTTTGAGCATGGCGTACATGGTCACTGTAAGTACTGGGACTCAGATACAATTGGCATTCTCCTAGTAACAAGGACTGAGTTTGGATATAAACTACACTTAGGCTCTACATTGTTTCCTTCCCTCTTAGAATTCTGTAGCTAAGTTCCAGCTTGATTAATTATATCAGTGATTTATTGTACAGCTTTATTTTTTAAAGATTTATTTAGTTTATTTATATGAGTACACTGTAGCTGTCTTCAGACACACCAGAAGAAAGGATCAGATTCCATTACAGATGGTTGTGAGCCACCATGTGGTTGCTGGGAATTGAACTTAGAACCTCTGGAAGAGCAGTTAGTGTTCTCAACCACTGATCCATCTCTCCAGCCCAATACAGCCTTTTTAAAACAATGCATTTTAACACATTTTAATGGTGATTCTCAGCGTTTATTGTGAATTGGTAGTGCCTAGAATGTTTATCAAAAAGTAAAGAATACAAGTCTGCAATCCAGTCACAATGTTTCTGTAAAGGACGTGTAGGATATGGAGTCTAAAAATCTTTATATCTAATAATTTGTAGGTGATGTTGTTGGTCACAATGCCATATGATAAAGAAAGTAGTACTTGGAATGTTTCAGGAATATTTTGTTTAGTAAAGCTACTTTCTCAAAGACAGGCTTGAACGGACATAGTCTCTGCATTTATACGAGTTATCACATGCCCCTTGCCTATTTTAAAGATGAGTATGGAAAGGCAAAAGTGACATTTATAAAATGTGTTTAAAGGCTAGTTATTGAACATTATAAATAAGCAATAGTTATGCTCATTTTGCATATTGTACCTCTAGACACATGATATTTTCCCTAGTACAATTTCAAGCGCATTACAATTAAGCATATAATATCTCTAGTTTTTGCCCCCTCCCCCAAGATTGCTTTAACTATACTGGGTCTTTTGCAATTCTACATGAAAAAGAATCATTTTACTTAATATTTGACACTTCCATTTAAATTTCAAATGGAACCACTCTTGCGCCCCAAGGGTAAATTGCATATTTTTATATCCTATGTTCACCTTAAAGGGCTGCTGAATTTCTACATCACTAAGAGGTTCTTTTTTTCTACTCGTTACCTGGCATTGATATTAGCGTAAATGAAGCCTAGTAATGAATTTGGATGTTGCCTCACCTCTTCAGCTTTTTGGAAGTGTTGGGTGTATTAAAAATCTTTCTTTTGTGACAGATAAAACTATTCTATGAAAGCATTTTATCCTAACCTTGTCTTTATTAGACATTTTTGATAGTCAAGGTAATCTTGTTACTTATTGTTTATACTGATGTTCTATTTATTCACAATATAAATGTTTCTAGGTGTATTATTTTTCATAATGCCTTCTTATGATGCCAAGAAGTGCTTGCTGACAGGAGCCTGGTATAACTGTCCCATGAGAGGTTTTGCCAGAGCCTGACCAATACAGATGCAGATATAAGCAGCCAACCATAGGACTGAGAGCTGAGACCCCAATGGAGGCTTAAGGGCAAGGACTGAAGGAGCTGAAGGGGTTTGTAATCCCATAGGAAGAACAACAATATCAACCAACCAAACCCCCCTAAAGCTCCCAGGGACTAAACTGCCAAGCAAAGAGTACACACGGTGGTGGTGGTGGTGGAGGACCCATGGCTCCAGCTGAATATGTAGCAGAGGATTGCTTTATTGGGCATCACTGGGAGGGGAGCCCCTTGGTTCTGTGGAGTCTCATAAACCAGGGTAGGGAAATTCTAGGGCACTGAGGCAGCAGTGGGTGGGTAGGTGGAGGACCATCTTCATAGAGGCAGGGGAGGGGGAAAGAATGGGGGTTATGGAGGGGAAACTGGGAATAGGGATAATATTTGAAATCTCAATAAATAAAATAATGAATAAAAATAATCTTATCTTTTATGCTGATATTTATAATGTTTCATCTTTCATTTCTACATGTAATTATTGGAGTTCTTTGTCATTTAGGGTTTAGCAGTTTATTTCAACTATGGTAGAATTTTTTCTCTGAAAAATCTATCCTTAAGTGAGAAACTTTAACATTCATAAATTTTAGTAATGAGTATGATTTGACTACTTCTTAAATTGCTTGTGTTTTGGGTTTATTGTGATCAATGCCTTTTTCTCTAAGGTAAATTTATTTGTTCCTAGTAAAACTTTTAAGATTTGGGACCTAAAATGAAATCCATAGGTCACTGAAGACAAGCCCTCTGAAGTAGTTCTTGTGTATTCCTTCAGCAGTTCAAAGGAATAAAGATCTACATAGCTTTTGCTGCTTTCTAACTCAAGGTCTGATCACTCATTAAATACTCACGCCACCAATTGCTTTCCATATCGTGAGTGAGGCAGCAACAAAGGTGGACCTTGCCTTAGAGTCTATGCTATGGATTCTAAAAATAACTTACACGTTGTTTTCAATATTTATAGTGAATATTGAATATTTATAGTGAATATATTTATTTATATTGAAAATTATTTGTCTTTGTAATTTTTACTCTTTGTTTACACTTATGCTTGAAAATAAGTTATTATTTCAAATATCAGATTTAGTCTATAATTCTGTTTGCTGCTCCAAATACACAAATACATAACATCATCTGTCTTTCAAACTTTTGCCCTAGCATAACAAACTTCTGTATCTGAGTTCCAAATTTTTGTAACAGTGCTTTATTAAATATTTTATAACTATACATTGTGTGCTGCCCTCTTTTCCACTTCTGGAAAACATGCTGCCCACTGATCATGTACAAAACCAGAGGAAGAAACTGAGAGAACAGGAGATTGCATGTAAGCAAGAAAGCATGGTTAAACATGCATTGAATACCAGTCTATCTCTAGAACCTGATGTTAGACACAGAACTGAATCACTAATTAAAGTCATAATACAAATGTACAAAAAGGGACATATAACTGACTGTGTTATTTCTACCTGTATCACTTGTGATATTAAGACATTATGTCAAAAACATGTTAATTATGAGTATTATAAGTAAACGTATTATTTTTACCACTGTATTATTAAAACAGTCCACATGTTGTATCTTGATCACTTCAAAGTATACACAATTAGATTTACAGAAATAAATATATATAAGATGGCTATTAAATTCTCTATCCTTGGCTTCCCATATATTATTGAAATTTTTCATTGGTTTAATACCTTTGTTTTATTTACAAGCCAGTATTCATTCATTTCCAGCGATTAGAGTCTGTTTTACTATCTCCTTACTGATTTCCTAATTTTCCCATTCAATTCCATCACCCAACAGAGGCAACAGATAGGCATTTTCTTCTGTGTCTCCTTGGACTCCTCTTATACACGGCAATTACATGGCTTTTGTTTAATTAATGGCACTAAAATATTTTTAAAGAATGTTAGTTGGACACAGAATGCTTCTTTGTTGGGAGTTGAATCTTTTCTTGGTTTTTAGTTAGTAGTAATGGGAAAGGGGAGAAAAGGCATGTGGTTGAGTACCCCTTGCCTCATGTCTTATTGTATTTAGAGTGCATTCTGTCAATAGGAGTTAGCAGTGTTGAAATTATGCAAAATCATAGGACTGATGTAGCAGTCATTATTTTTCAATGAATCATTTCTCTCTCCTTTATTTTTCCTGGCTTTGGGAAGAAATTCTGCATATTCATGTTAATACAGTACTTAAAGTCTTGGGAGGTAGGAATCATGTTCCTCTTCCATAAGGGCAAAGTATCTATAAAGGTTATCCAGAAGCTTGTAAATGTTGAGAAATACAGAAATATCTAAAATGAAATCTTTGTAACATAAATGTAATCTGTTTTGTTATCAATGTGTTGAATCTAAGAGGATCTGTGAATTGTCAAGAATAACACAGGATAAGAAGCTCACAACTTGAGGTTCTCAGTGAGGGATGAAATGATGAATGAAGCTGTACACATCACTTTGATTTAAGGACTCATGTAGGGAACATTTCTTTATATTTTCATAGCAAAAATTGAAGGCAATTTGTCTTTGTCTTTGAATAATGAGAATAAACCTTAACAAGATAAATATTACTAAAATGTCAAAAAAATTAAATCTGAAGATCAGAAATGAATTCCTTCTTGGATTAATCTTTATTTAACTAATAAAAATTTATTGTCTACTTGAATGCAATAGTGAGACCATCAATGCAATGACATTAAAAGACAACATCTTTACAGATTTACTGAAATATAACACCCATATAAGAAGCACAAATCATAAGTTCAGAGCTCTCTTTCTTAAAGGAATATACTTGTGTTTATGTCATGCCAGATAACAAGCCTTAACTGCTTTAGCAGTACCACAGAAGCCCCCAAGGACTCTTCTATTAACCTTTCCCTAAACATACATTAATCTAATTTCAAAACCATGTGCTTTTACTGATTTGAAGATGCATAAATGTAAGCATACAGTATTTACTATATGCCCGACTTCTTCTGTTTTGTATTACTTTTTATAAATATCAATTCTTTCATTATATTCACTATAGCTATTTTACTATTTTGTGGCATAGGATTTTACCTGAGCACATTTCACATTATTTTTTTATTTTATTGTTGGGAGTTTGAGTAGATTTCAACAATAGGATCTTATTAACAGTTCTGTTATAACACTCATCTAAATGAACAAACATATGGACTTCTAATGTCTATATACCCAGAATTTGAATTATTGGTATGTATTCAATTTGAGAAGATATGCCTTGTCTAGATTTCCAAAACAAGTGTGATAATCTATATTTCTTAACAATTACCTATGAGAAAAAGCCCTGAATGCTCCACATTCTTGCCAATATTTGGATGTATTTTTCTCTAATTTAGTTACTCTCTTACTGTATGCATTCATGTATATATTACATAATATATTTACATATATTGTGATATATATATATAATATGTGTGGGTTGGTTTTAAAATATACTTTCTTATTAAGTAGAAAAATTGAATTAATTAATTGAATAATTAAGATATTTTTACCTTGAAAATTTTTCATGCAATAAACAATATTCTGGGCTTTTGTAAGAGCAATTCTGTGGAACAATCACAGGACTTTGTGTTCTCTTTTATTACTTTGAATGATACATACTCATTTTGTGAGCAATTGTTTGATAATAATTCTTGTTAGCAAGTCAATTTTGGATTTAACTTTATTAATGACTATTAAATATGTCTCCAAATATTATGTACTCTGAATTTCTAAATGAGGAAAATATTCTCATATCTTGTACATATATTTTTGTTTGTTGTCTTGTGCTATTATCGATACTTAAGTAATATGTTTCCTTTATACATGAAAAATAATATTTTATGTCAGCAATTTTAATTATCATAATGGAATATCATTTCAAAATAGTTTCTAAGGGCTGACAATGCAACTCAAAAAGAGTATTCATGTTTAGCATGCACATAATGGGGCCTATAATATGAAACAAATAAAATAAATAATAACAATTTTTCTTTATCTTTGTACTTAAGACAGAAAATATTGAGTTTTCAGAGGTCTTCTTATTAACACATTATATGCACATATGACTTCAGGCAATAACAACTAAAAAAAAGTCAGAACTTTACTATCTACTGGTGTTATGGATCACCTTGCAGAGTCATATAGGAAGGCCTTTTGAACACCTGTGATCAACTAAGCATTATGTATACTTCTGTGTATTAAAGGGATTTTTGAATATTACAATATAATGATTTAAAGCATTGGCTGAATGGTGCAGAGAATACAGAACACCCACTTGGAGCTGAGAGAGAAAACATAAGTTAAATTTTCATTGCAGATATATTCATACAAATCATTTCTTCCTAATTTTATGCTTCAGTTCATTGAAGAGGATGTGGCATATGGCCTAATACATGTATTATTGGCAAGACTTTCCCTTTGTATTTTCCTGCTATGGAACATCATCATATAATATCATCTGTACAATGTTCTTGTAATGTTTCCCACAAAATATTTGACTGGCCTGATACAGGCAGGAAGCCTGTCCCACCTTGTTCTCATCTATATCTTCTCCCAGCTATTCTCCTGATAAAGTGCACATTCTTCAGTCTATTCCTTGTTATTGTCTCACTCCATCATTCCAGGCATGCATACCCCATTCTCGCCATGTGGATTTGGGAATATGAGTGAGCTCAAGGATGTCTATGATGCCTCTCACCATCAGTCTCCATTTTCCACTTGAAAGAAGTTTCTCCCATCTTTTCTGTAAATTCTAGAGGAGTCCTCAGATTTTATCCATAATTGATCTTACCAAAAATCAGATATAAATACATGTTTGTATTTAAAACTCATAAAAGTAATAGTTGATAATAATTTTTAATATATTTGAACACAAATTCTCTGTAAGACTCAACTATCTAACTTTATTTCCATTTCTGTGAGACATAGCATACTGTTAATTATTTGCTCTCTCATTCTATAGAGTTCTCTTCAGGATCTGAGTTTATGTGCATTATAATGTCCTAAAAGTTATGCTTCACTGTGTTCTATTTATATTAAACAAAATGTCTTGTTAAATATATCAACAACTAAAGTTAATTCCCTTTTAAATATGAGATAAAGAAAAAAATTAAGCTCTGTTGTAGTGTTAGCTAAATTCATATCATTTATAAAAACTAGAATGTCTTAAAATGCCATAATCTCATATGATTCTGATTACTTTTTGAACAGAACATGAATTTCATTTTATTTCTTGCTTATCTTTTTGTTCCAATGAAAATTATTTTTTGCAGCCAAGATTGATTGTTACTGGACATGCTGACAATATATTCACCACACCCTTCCCCACCCTGTGTTATATTGATAATGATGTCATAAGAACCGTTAAACATTTGAAAAATTGTTTTGCAAACATGTACCATAAAATGTATGAGTACAGATTTTTTTGTTTGGCTTTTTTCAAAACAAGGTTTCTCTGTAGCTTTGGCAGTTCTGGAATTTGCTCTGCACACCAGGCTGTCCTTGAACTTGGAGATCAGGCAGTATCATCTCCCAAGTGCTGGAATTGAAGATGTGTGCAACCATGTCTGGTGAAATATATCTTCACCCACAAATATTTCAAGCACTTATACAATTTAACACTTAATAAATATCTTTGCTGCCCATACCAATAAGTGTACATGAAATCCAGTAGATGGAAGAGCATCACATCAGTGCTATAGCATGTTGCATATACAACCAAAAGTTCTGTCTGGTAACTTTTAAACTAACATTTGAAAAATATTTTAGAAATGAAAAACTAATCGAAAGAGGTTTACTGGTCTATAATGCTTATGGTCATTGGATCTCCAGAGTTATTATTATTGGATCTCTAGAGTTATTATTATCTTGTAGGTACAAGAAACATAGGACCCACTTACTGTTGAGAACAATATAGGACCCTAATAAGTGTTGAGTTGAATGACAGTCCATTTTACATTGCTGTTCCAAAATAATATACCTTTAAGCAATTTTAAGATACAGGAGATTGATCTTTTCTTGCCTTGTAAATTTTGTTTCTGCAAAGAGATGGATGTAAAACTAATATGTTGTATGAAGTTTTGCAAAATTGTTTGTTGTGAATTGTGTCCTAAATTCTGAGGACAAAATAATAAATGTTCAAGGAAAATAGTGAATTCTGTGGTACAAGTATTTGCTGAAAACTAGTTTTGCTTCTGTATACCACAGGCAGCTTTTATTTATTTAATATGAGTAAAGTTTTTTTAAAAATTGGTTACTTTATTTATTTACATTTCAAATATTGTCCCCCTTTCTGGTTACCTCTCTGCAAACTATCCCATCCCCCTCCCCTGGCCTCTATAAGGGTGCTCCCTCACCCACCCACCCACTCCTTCCTGCATCACCACGCTAGCATCCCCCTATGCTGGGGCATTGAGCGTGAGTAAAGTTTCAATCCAGCAACATGGTTCTGGCAAGGGATAACATAGATCTGTGTGATGGAGTTGGAATAAAGACATACCTTTAATCACAGGAGACAGAGGCAAGCAAATTTCTGCATTCAAGACCAGCCTGGTATAGAGCAAGTTCCAGGTAAAGAAATGCTTAGGTCTAGTGGTACACACATTTAATCCTAGTACTCAGAAGATTTAGGTGTGCAGATCCCTGAGTTCAAGGTCAGTCTACATAGCAAGATACAGGACAGCCAAGCTTAGGCAGTGAGGGAAATCATTGAAAAGAGAAAACTAGTGAAGATGTAATAGAACTAAAGGGTCAAGTTCCAGTCCCAACAAGCAGCAGAACTTGGCAGATTCAGCCACATAGCTCTGGCTTAAGAGACAAGAATAGAAAGGGTTACTGGAACAATTGATACTGGTTAGCTGAAGCTAAGGAATTAGTAGTGATTAAGAAGAGACCAGCATGACTGGGGTGAAATCTTCTAGGAAGTGTTTTCTGAGAGCACAAACAAGCTTCGTTCCAGAAATAGAAATAGCGTAGGTGACTGGACTTGGTAATGTATAAGATTCACCCAGGAGAACTGGTTTTGAAGTCATGAAGGAATCTAAGAGAACAGCTAAAGCTTGTCACTGTAAGTTACCAGGAGAGGCTATTGGTGAAGGTGCAGCTACACTAACAATTGAAGTTGAGGCTTTGCACCATGAACAGAACCTATGAGAGGCTATTGGTAAAGGTACAGCCTAGTTGCAGTCAAAGACCCCAGCATATTGGAGATGCCAGTACCATGGGATGATAGCCAAGAACACCAGCCACAGTGGAGCCACAGTTTAGCCCATGGACTTCAGAGGCAGTTTTCACAGGGACCATTTTACAGAGACAGGTTACAGAGTGAACAATCTAGTCACAGGTAAATATGGAACAAGCCTGAGAGTGAGAATGAGCCAAAAGATTAGAAGAGATTGCCAGAGTAAGTCTGAGACTAAGCAGAGCAATTCTAAGCAGAATGAAAAGCTGACAGAATTCAGATTGACTCAGTCAGCTTGGAGAAGAATTTAGGCCAAACAGCTGTTTTGAATAGCCAGCCAGAGTTTAGAAAGAAATAGAAAGGGTGAGCTTATTCAACAATTGGTGTCTCCAAGACAACAATGTCTTCAGGCAAAAAAAGTTATTTTAAAATGTTGATTTAATATATTTTCTTGAAAGATGAAAACTTCAGTACAATAATAAGTCATTTAATGTCACTGTGGTGGCACTGGAACTCAACTCAAGCAGACGGATATTTGCACACTATTAAATATAAAGCCAACATCTTTATTTTAATGTTTTCCAATTTGAAGTAAACTTGATGCTAAGAGAATTTTTTTCTGACATAGAGCAACTTAAAGTTTTTGCTTATGTTTGTCCATATACTCCCATTTGAAATTAAGTTTTAAAAATTAGAGTTATATAATCAGAACTGTCTTTTTGCTATAATCCAGTACCTCAGTATTCTATCTCATTTTCCTCTCTGATTTGTTGTTGTCCTTTACTGCCGATAAATTTCATGAAGTTATACAATTTAACACTTAATAAATATCTATGCTGACTGTACTGACTGTTTTTGTGTGTCAACTTGACACAAGCTGGAGTTATCTCAGAGAAAGGAACCTACCTTGAGGAAATGCCTCCATGATATCCAGCTGTAAGGCACTTTCTCAATTAGTAATCAAGGGTTGGAGGGCCATCCCTGGGCTGGTAGTCCTGGGTTCTGTAAGAAAGCAAACTGAGCAAGCCAGGGGAAGCAATCCAGTAAGCAGCAACCCTCCATTGCCTCTACATCAGCTCCTGCCTCCAGGTTCCTGCCTTGTGTGAAATCCAGTCTTGACTTCCATTTGGAAATCAGACTTGGAAGCCAGTCCATTTGGAATCCATTCCTCTCCAACTTGCTTTTTGGTCATGATGTATTGTGCAGGAATACAAACCATGACTAACACATTGACCATATGCAATGTGTGTACATGAAATCCAATAGAGGGAAGTGAATACATCCATGATACAGCATGTTTCAAGCGGAACCACACATTCTGTCTGGTAAAAGGACAGAAAAGTCTCAGTGAGCCTGGGACTTTTTGGGTTCCTTATCCACAGTTAAGAGATAATTATGTATTTGATTTGTTGTAGTGTCAGAGTTGCTCCAAAAACCACACGAACATCCATCTTAGTTAGACAAAGATGGTTTATTGAATGCACGCCCTAATACTGGTCAGACCAGGGACATAGGACAGATCAGGGGCTGAAACTAAAACGATGGACACCTTTTGCCTGTTGGCTTATAAAGGAATAAAACAAAACAAAACAAAAACAAAAACAAAAAAACAACAGTAAGCTCATATGCAGGTGTAGGAAGTACTTCCCAGTGATCACCTCTAACTCAAGATATTTTAGACATAACAGTTTATATTGACCTTTGAATTGTTGAGCCCTACATAAAGCTTTGTGGAATTTCATAAGATAAATAAACCTCAGAACGTACCAAACATAATTGCCTGTGTAGTAAGCATGACCCTGTTCTGAGTCAAATTATTTTTCTGTGTCAATGACTGACAGACATGGAACAAAATAGGTACAGCTATGCTGAGGGAAGTGTCAGACCATAGCATGTTTAATATCTTAACATTTTTATTCTCTGTACATGCCACAGAGCTTTAATCTTAAGCTTTTCTAGCTTTATCAGTTCTGTCTCAGAGCCAATATTTAAACCAAATCTCACCTGCTTTTGTTGGTTGGATTTTTTGAAGCTGTAATAAAAACAAGAAAGATTTGTTTCAACCCATGATTTTAGATGATTCAGTTTATAGTCATTCATGTCTGCTGCTTCTGGGCCTGTAATGATGGGTATCATGGTGAATGAGAGAGAGAAGAAAAACTTGCTACCTCCATATGGTAACAAGGCACAGTTGATGAACAAAAGAAAGGGCCAAGGCAGGTTCTACCATCAAACAGATAACCTCTAGTGGTCTACTTCCTCTAAGCATGCAGAGATTCCAAAGGGTGTCTTCACCTATGATCTGAATAATTTATAAATCTGTTAAAGATTTTATAACCTTTAAGATTCTGTCATTCTCAAAAACCTATTGCCTGCCAGCATAGCGTTTAACACATTTTTAGATTCAAACTATAACAAATGTTGTTGACTAATAGATACTGCCAGCTCGTTGCCTGTAGGTGCAGGTGAGAGAAGAGAACCTGGTCCAGCCAAGTCTATCCAGGGCTGAGCAGGATGGTGAGTGTCAGCAACCCCCAAAAACACACCAGTCTGTGAGTCTTGTTGAAACAGTAACTCAACTTTATTGTATCAACCCCTCGCTTATATAGAGAAGGCAAAGGGGGTGGGCACTTAGGTATGGGGAGAGATGATGTAGAAGGTGGGGGAGGGCAAGGGGTAACTGACAGGGCCAATAGCAAAACTCCACATTAGCAATGGCAGGGCAGAGGGAGTGCCAAACAGGTCTTGCTGATTCACCCTTATATGGAAGTGACTGAGACAGGTCTCCGAACTCAAGCCAGTGTCAGGTTTGTCCTCAAGGCCCAAACCAGGGTCAAAATGGCGCCCAACACTACCATGTCCCAGGACCCCACCCTCTCACCCTCAAGAAAGTGGGAAGGGGAGAACACCCCCAGCTCCAAATCTGAGTCCCAGCCCAGAGCTGTCCCAGCTTGGCTCGGCAACATGGCACCCAGTGCAGGAGGGCAGACGGGCAAGTCAGTGAGAAATCAGGGCACTGCTCTTGCTGCAGCAGTTGCCTCTTGGAACCCGGGGCCCCTGCACCCCTTCCGCTATGGCCAGGGCTGCCCCAGGCTGCAAGCAGAGCTCCCTTCTATGTGCTGGGGAGGTACGGCCAGTGACATCAGCATTCCCTGTAGAGCACGGGACACGCTAAAGAGGAAGCCTGAGCTCTTTCCTCCCTGTGCCATCATCAGCGCTTCAGAGATGGCCTAGCCCCAGAATCAGGCTGGGCAGCAAAAGGGGAGAGGCAATGAAGACTCTGCTCACCATGAGACCATGATCTGGACGAACAAGATACATTTTATATTATTTGCTTTTATTAGATGGTAGTGCTTTTTGGACATTGAACTGAGGGCTCTGAGAACATTTCCTTGTGTAATAGCAGAAAGCTCAGTCATGAACCTTTGATCTATGGGGGGAGGGTCCTGTATAGATCAGATTGTGGAGCTCCAACAATTTCTTCACATGAATCCACCACATCATGAAATATGAAAGTTCAATTAATTTGCATTTTCACATATCGTCTCCATTGCTCATTTCCCTTTAAATTAAATTTCCTCCTCCTACTTATACAAGACATCCCAAATCTCAGGTTTTCCTAGAATAGTCTTTTAAAAATACCTTCAGAGTGAAATGTCAGTCCTATTAACCTCTAGAACCTTTACTTAAAAAGTAGTCTCTTTAGCCCATGAATTGGTTCAGTGGTCAAAGGTGTTTGCTGCTAAGTCTGAAGACCTGAGTCTGATCTCTGGGAACCTTTATGATAGAAGGCACATCCTTACCCCCCACTTACAGTAAATAAATGTAATGGAAAACACATTAGATTTTGTATAATGTTGTATACTCCTGAAGTTATTTTTATCTGTTTTGGTTCTCTTTTCCAAATTTCACATTTTGAATGCATTTTCTATACTTCAAATTTCTTTGCATTCTCTACAATATTAAGCATATCAACATTTCCTTGGAGGTTAATTAGTATGTGTTGGGTGATCCACATATGATGGCAAATTAAATGAAGCTCAGTTTGTAAATTCTGGATTAAGTCTGGCAAATATTTACATGATTATTTTTTGCTTGAGAAACACTTTTGAAATTCTAAATGTAAGAAAATCCTTTGTTCTGATTCATTTTGCTGTCAAACTGTGAGTGGTTCATTACCCACAATCTGTTGTGTAGTAACAGTGAGTTTTACAATAAACAGTGTGATCCATATATGGAAATAAAACATAGCAAAGAATTGTGTTTCTGCAAATACGTGCTCACCAAATACTTAAGTTTCCATACTGGTTTAGTTAGAGGTTTCTAATAGGCTAAAAGTAATTTATATTATTTCTTCCACGAAGAACCTTGAAATGGCATGCAAGTTGGAATTATGTAAAAAATATGATTAGACTTAATAAATTAAATCATATAAAAGTTTTGGTACCCAAGAATCTCTGAATCATTTACTAAAGTTTGAAAATCAGGTACCATCAAGATGTGTTACTCTTGCACACAAAAGCAATATGTAAAACACTTGTTGAAGTTCGTTTTAGTTTTTATAAAAAATACTATATTCTCACTTAATAGAATTAAGAAAAGGATGACAATGAATAGTGTTCTAGTTAGGGTTACTATTGTTGTGATGAAATACAACCAAAGCAACTTGGAAAAGAAAGGGTTTATTTCAGCTTACAAGTTCAGGTAATACCCCATTTTTGAGGGAAGTCAGTGCAAACAGGACAGAAAATAGAGACAGAAGCTGATGAAGAGGCCATGAAAGTGTTGCTGGTTTGCTATTCATGGCTTACACAGCCTGCTTATTTGTAGAATCCAAGAGCACCAGCTAGTGATGGCCTCACCCACAATTGGCTGTGCCTTCCTCCATCAGTGATCAATTAAAACAATGCCTGTCTGCCAGATCTTATGGAGCATTTTCTCAGTTAGGGTTCCCTTCTTTCTGATACCTCTAGCTTGTGTAATATTGACATAATACAAACCGTCAACTAACAGACACAGAATTAAGAGTATATAGTTAAAGTACAAGTTAGATCTCTGGCTTACTCCCATATTTCAGATTTGGAAGTGTGTAAAGGTAAGTTTAGCTACACTGCTTTGTGCTTCCAGTGGGTCATGCACTTCCAGCATCTCACCCAGGAACTCTTTGAATCCAAGAATGAAAGGTACACACACTTTAGCTTATTTTTGAAGTGCCTTGGCTAGCTCAAAGGCTTGGTAGTTCTAATCTCCCACCCAGTTATCATAAATTTCCCTCTGATACTCCTGACTCAACACCCTCTAAATCTCTGATATATCTTTGCTGCCCTGTTCCTTCTGGATGGCCCCCTAGTCTTTGCTGCCAGTGCTTCTGGGCAGCAATTTGGGGGGTCACATTGCTTCTCACCTATATTTCAAATGATTTTTTTCCTTCTGTAGCTCTAAAACTGTTCCATCTCCTTCTGAGGCATGGCAATTCTCTGTCTATCCTTCTCTCTTTTGCATCCTAGCCCATGCAAATATAGGGTCTTGTCCCATCTCCATTTTTCCACCCATTAGCAGATAGCATTTTTATTGATCAATCAGAAACTAATTGAGGACAAGGATCTATATCATTTGGACATGAAGTTTGCCAATTAAATCAAAGCATTAGAACGAATCCCCAACAGAAGTGGTATGATTCTCAGTGTAAAGGGATCATAACTTCATGGTCATTGTAGTTTGGAGAAGATATCCTTGTTGGTTTAGATAGCTATGAGCATATGATGGTAGCGTGTGTGTGTGTGTGTGTGTGTGTGTGTGTGTGTGTGTGTGTAGGCTTTTTATATAGGGTAGGCTTTTTTTTTGTTATTTTGTTTTTTGTTTTTTTGGTTTTTTTTTTTTTATGAATGATCTGATGGCAATTCTTGTTTGTCAACTTGACTATAGCTGGAATCAACTAAACTAAAACCCTAAAACGGTGTGCCACATATGTGAAGAATTTTTGCTTAACTTGACGTGAAAAGATTCACTTCTAATCTAGATATTTTGGAAGACATAACTTTAATTCAGATAATTTGAGCTGGGAAAACCCACCCTTAATCTGAACCATGCCTTCTTTAGGAAGCTTATATAAAGACTTGGAAGAAGGAAGCTTTTGCTTATTGCCTGCTTGCTTTTGCCTTGCTAGCAAGTCTGTTCCTTCAGTAACATTAGGAACAATTTCTTTGGGATTCTGGTATATACTGAAGACCAATTAAGACAACCAGCCTTGCTGGGCAGTGGTGATTCACGCCTTCAATCCCAGCACTTGGGAGACAGAGGCAGGCGTATTTCTGAGTTCGAGGATAGCCTGGTCTACAGAATGAGTTCCAGGACAGCCAGGGCTACACAGAGAAACACTGTTTCGAAAAAAAACAAAAAACAAAAAAAAAAAAACCCAACCAACCAACCAACCAACTAAACAAACAAAAAGACCCAACCTTGTGAACTGAACAACTACTGTATTCTTGGACCTTCCATTCATAAACAATAACCATTGAATTATCTGGACTACGGCCTGTACATCATTCTAATAAATCCTTTATATATGTGTTTGTCTATGTGTGTGTGTGTGTGTCTGTGTGTGTGTGTGTGTATATATATATATATATATATATTATATGTGTGTGTATGTATGTATTCATTCAATAAGTTCTGTTACTCTAGATAACCCTGATTAATACCTATGGATTCATCTCCCTTATTTTCATTCCACAGTTGCTGTTTTTTTCTTTTAAAGATTCTCCCATAATAAAGAGGTAAATATATTGACATAATCAGAATAAACAAAAGGATGATTGTTGAATTAGACAATCACAACAATCTAGTTGTAGCACTGGTAACGATAGACTATATTGTCCATAGCATAAGTTCAGAATTATATTTTTTAACCCAGTTTTAAAAATTAGAAGTCATACAAGTAACATTAGCTAGACTGAGCATGGAGTATTTACGTATTAGAAATGTATATTTACATACATATACTTCAGCATCAACAATTAATTAAAAAAGAGACCATGAATTTGAAAAGGAGCGAGGTGGTTATGTGGGCCATTTGGAGAGAAAGTATGCAGTTGTGTTACAATTTCAAAAAAGTAATTTTAAAAGTATATGGTCATTATGTTTTCAACTCACAAATACATCAAAGTTATCAGAATTTTAGAGGTAGAAATGACAAACACTTGAATATATGTAAACATAAAAATGCATATATATATATATGTGTATTAATATATAAGCATATGTCAATATCATGTGCTACAATGGTAACTTAAGCAATGTTTTGGTTATGGATCTCAGAAATGCTGCATACTCTGTTATAGTACCCAAGGACTCCTCAACATAGTATCGAAGTTCTTGGCAATGTATTTTAATAGACAGAACTAGTTACACTCAATTCAAATATTTCATAATGCAAACTTGTCTTGTCCATTGGCATATTTATTTGAAGTGATAAGATTAAATAAAAACATCACATATTCCTTAATAGTTTTCCATTTGGAACTGCTTTGGTCACCACCCAGAAAGCTACTGTATATCTCTAGACTAGCATGTATCTCCCGCAGACACAGGGGCATTATCACAGTACTGCTGCACTGAGGTGTCACTGAAGCATGTAATGGAAAAGCAGTGAGACTAATCCACCGCTATAAAAATAGAGTGATCAAATAACTTAGGGCAAGTTGGCTCCAGAGAATATTGAGAATTGAATTCTGTGTCCATTGGGTATGTATGTAATCCATCCCTGTTTGTATATATACAAACGTACATAACACATACATACATACATACATACATACATACATACATACATGTATATGTATAAATACATATCCTTTTAAGTTTAATGGTACAAAAGCTTAACTATGAAATTTGACAGTTCCATGGGTAAAAGTTCAGATTTTATAATAAAAGATGCTTCAGCTCAAGATAGAAAATTATAATATCTATAACTTTAATCAAGTTACTAATAATTTAAAAAGTCTTCATTTTTGTGAATATCATAAAAGTAGTAATGATACCAACTGTCCACAAAGATTAAGGCTTAAGTTAGACAAATAATGTAAAATGCTTTGCACAGTGTCTGGGAAATACAAAGTGATAAATAAAAGCTGTATATATTTTAACATGGCCCAACAAAATTTTGAGTCAACAGAGTGGCAAGATCAATACAAAAATACTTTTTAAATGTAACCTTCTCACCTCATTAGTGTCTTCCATGGTTCTGCTTACAAAAACCAAACAAGCAAACTGTAGGTCATTTTCATTCATCATGTACTCACCAGATGTTTACTGCAACCAGAGAAATCAACATTTAATGTGTTGCACAGATATACTCTCAAGAAAGTCATATGAACTTCACTGTGAAGACTTATGTCAAAGGTTGAACTATGGATTATCTGGAGCATATATCTTAATAATCATTTAGTTTCATAAATATTTTTGGGAAAGATACACATATATTTCAGTATTCAAATACTGAATTATCAATTATGCAAATATCAAAATTTTGTGGAAGATTTCTTTGAGACCAAGTATATTAATGTTTTAACTTGATTATAATACGGATTGCTCTAGACCAAATATCTTCTTTCATAACTGCCATAATCCACATACAACTCTTCATCTAGAGGTGGGATCTTGTGAGATATCTGCCATCTATATTGGCTTGTCAACTGGCAAGTCTTATTTAGGCAACCACATTGTTAGAATCTATAAATGCACCTTTTCAGACATTGTATAGAAGAAATTATATCACAGAACTAGTCCTGGTCTTCTGGGTCTTACAATATTTCTACCACCTCTTTGGTTATGTTTCCTGAGACTTGTGTGTAGAGGTTATATATCTGTTGGGGATGGACATCCAGGAGTAAGTTATTCTCTGCATTTCATCTACTTGGGACTTTCTATAATTGTCTATGTCTGCTGCAAAAAGAATCTTCTTTGATGAAAGGTGAGCTATACTTTAGATATGTGTATATATATTTAAAATGCACTTAGAAGCTATATTTGTTTGGAAAGTTACTAGTAGTAGATTCTCCACTGGGTTCTGTAACTTAACCAGCCATATGTATTGGCTAGTTTTTCAGAACCAGACATACATTCACTTCTGTTATGCAAGCCTGAAGCCTAACTATCCAATTAGATGGTTATTTGTTACCTCTGAGTTATAAGTGTCACAATTGTACCTTTTGGAATATCTTGTCATGCTAGTCATTGTGGCTTGTAGGCATCATGGATCAATAGAACTATTGATTTATTTCCTTCCTTAATAGTTTCATAGCACATTGTAGTACCAACAAAGTCTTTAGGGAGAAGACTTCCAGATCAGATCCAGCTCCATTTCTTCAAGAATAACACCAACTCTATTATTATTAGTTACATATTTTAATAGAGTATGATAAGAATGGCTAAACTTTTTCTGTAAACTGCTTATTTAGCAAATGCATATTAGGGAAGATTAAAAATGTCTCCCTTACTTTTATAAAATAGTATGTTTTTGTGAAATTATTTAAATTGAGAATAAATCAGAGGTATGGATGGGAACAAAAATAAAATGGAATCAGCTTGGTGAGCAAATATTAATGAGTGGTCCAAATTATATTAATATGTAGATATTTATAAAGATAATCAGTTTTCACATACTGATATTAGTTGTTATGAACTATTCCAACAAATAATTTCCAATTATAGATCCTTGAACTGGTTTTAAGAATTACTTATAGTTGAAGCATGTGACAATAATAAATTTATGTGTGTCTGTATCTTTCTGTTTTCATATAATTTTGTATAGGTAATAAATTATTTCATTAAAAATATCATGAATGGTCATTTTAAAGATGAATAATGGTCCACCTACCTTTTTACATTTTGACAGTGGGAAAAACAGAAAGAATAGTTAGTAACAATGAAACTTTCCATGAACCTTGTTTATATCTAGATCTTCCTTAATTTCTGTCTTCTTTCTATTGTAATTAGTTCTTGGCAGTTCCATTAAATTAGCTAATAATGTTTCATATTCTCATGTCTCAACTTTGGTTTGATTTTGTGTCTTTGATACCAAGAGAAAATAAAACTGGGTTTGTGCAAAAATTCAGGACAGTACTATCATTTGATTCCCACTTCAGAATTTTACTTCAACTTTGAATTGGCTTTTGTGATCTTATGCTCAGAGTTGCATTTATAACCTTCTCTAGGGAAATTTATTATAGCTAGTCTCTGAAGCAGCCAGAACATCAAAAAAATAGTTGCTCTTATATGTGTGAAAAGAAATTGCAGGTATGCCAACATATTTTGGAGGAATGTGTGAAAGCTGTATTTCTTTAGATGGAATGTGAGGTCAACTATATTTAGAATTTTACAATATTGTACCATTTCCATTTGGTTGAGACTTGACTAAAGTGTTATTTGTCTAATAGATATTGGGTTCTGTGGATTAACTATTTACAACACTAGGATAATACTCTCCTGAAGTAAAGTCACTCCACCTATGGTGTGTAGGTGTGTAAGGATGTTATTCAGAGCCCTTAATTGATAGCTACCTAGGCAACTATAAATGCTATAATCACAGCTAGCAATTATATTCCAAAGACCCGAAGCACACATGTTCTTTGGTGCAATAATGATATGTTTTGTTGTTGTTGCTCTTTGATTTTTGTTTGTTTGTTTGATTTATTGATTTTAGTGAGCCCAAATTAAAAAGCAGTAAAGCTAGATCCTATTAAGTAATAGACCAAGGACCTGAATGTCTTTTTACTGTGTCACAATAAGAGTCTTTTGGTTTCATGTGACTGAAACTCACAAAAACCTTCTAAGTTATTGTATAAGGTATTAGATGCTGAAAACCAAGATGAAATTGGCATCACAACATGATGACTTTCAACAGTACCAGATTTTATCTCTTCACTTTTTACTTCCCATCTTTTAGGTGATTTTACTGTTCATGGCATTTCACATTTTCATTGTGGTTTGTTTTTGTGTTTGTCTCATTGATCTAATTGGAGACACTCCAAAGATCTTTGTTCAAATCAGCTTGCCTGACTATCTACGTAAAAATCCTAGTAGATGGAGTAGCATGATTGACAGCAGCCACTGAAGTACCAACATTGAAATGAGAAGGAGCCGATATCTCAAAGGAAAGAGATGCTAATCAAAGGAGAAGAGATGAGCACACATAAAGCCGTTGTCAAATCTGCTAACAAAGTTATGGGCACACTAGACACCTATCTTGATATGTAAAATCTAAGCTGGCATTTACTAAACATAAGTGTACGTAAATCTCTCTATACCACACTTTATCTTTTAGAACCATTACAATGGCCTGTTTATCTGCCACACAGAAGTCTAAACTTCAAGCTGATATCCAAAGTAAAGATATTTTATTTACTAAAGAAATAGAGACAAACAAGTGCCACAGCTGTAATGATTGGGAATTTCACCATGGTATAAAGTCCTAGAGTCACTTTTGTCTTTCAAACATTAAGCATCATTAATAATGAATGCTTATTTATTTTCCACAGGCTCAAGTTTGAGCAGCAGCAATAGAAATCCTGTGTCTGTAATAGAAAGTGGAGAAACCATGGCAGCTGGTGATCAGAGGTAGCTTCTGGACCACCAGAACAGGACATGTTAAACTGAACCATAGACACATTTGCATATATTCTGGCCTTTGTTTTGTGGTTTCCTAATAATTGTGAGATGGCAACAGTTACCTAGGAGACTATTTGTCTCAACTAAATTCATTCATTTCTCTTTGCTACTTTTTCTTTCCTGTTTTCTTTCTGGAATCAAAGGAAATTAAGGTAATGGGTAACTATCTAGGTCCCTGAGAACACTCACAGACAATTTGTCTCTCAGTTACTGCATCTACCACATTGAAAAAATTTTCTAGAATACATTGGTATATTTAAATTTCACAGGAGATTATTTGGTAGGTAACTCTAGGAGAGTTCTAAAGCTCCTTGATTTTTCAAAGATATTAACCTACCCATGTGTCCCCTGTAGGAAAACTTTATTTCTTGGAATTTACTGGGCATGCCCTTCTAACTATTCTCAATCTATAATGATTTTCTATGCAAATAAATGGTTTTGTTTCAAAACAAAAGTTAGAAAAACAAAATCAGTGTAAATCAATGGGAGGAAAAAAAGAGTCCAACAGCTGTCTGTCTTAGTTTCAGTTTAATTTTACTCAAATATTTTCAGAAGTTCATAGCTTCCTTCATTCTGATGATTAAGTACTCTGGTTGGTAAATCCTTTCATTTGTAAGTTTGGTGTATATACTGTAATTTGGTCCCAGTGAGTATTTTGCCAGTGAGGAAATGAAGAGATATACTATTCAAAATCTTAATATATTAATGAGCTATAATTATTCTGTGTTATCAGGTTGTTGAAAAGAACATATGGCATATTGAATGTTTTCATTACCCAGATGTATCTAGCAGAAACTAAATATTTTTGTAAGTTATGAATTCTATCACTGTTTGCCCTATTGGGTTCTTTCTAAAATACAAATTATTAAGGAATATAGTCTTAGTAAAAGACAGTGCCATGTCAGCTTAGGCCTGTTCAGAAGATGGTCTATCTTATTTGATTTTGTGATGTTCATATTTTATAGAAGACAATTTTATTTGGCACATAATATGTCAGTGGCTGAGGTACTGATTGTTTCTTTTATGAAGGAGCTTACAGCATAGAGTATTACTACCAGCCACGATAGCAATGTTTTCATAGAAGCCTTTTTCAGGTTTCTTCTCCCTGTTCAAGTCACAGAACCATATTGCTTAGTGAGTGCATGACTCATGTAATGGTTAAGTTTTGTTCTGAAACTCTTCATCAGGTGGTCCAAGAGATGTATGTAATTATCATGTTGATCATGACTCCTTAGCTGTGATGTCTTTGACAAACATTCTGTGGCAATATAAGTGCAGAGGTTAGGTATAAGGTGAGGGACTAAGGGGGTAGGGTTGCATTAACTTGGAAGTAGAAATATAATAGGCAATTATGGATGAATACATAGGTTGATGGGAGTATTAAATGTGGAATGTAATGGGATCAAGGGAGGGTCAGCTAAACTTAATGTTCATTTGAGGAGTTGTAACTCAATGTCATTTTCAGATTTTCCCCTCATAATGCAGTATCAGTATTTATTTTTAAAATCTTATAGACCCTCCACATTTTTATTGTGGTATCCAGTTTTGTATTTTTTTTGGAATTTCTTTGTGTATAAATGTATGTGTCTATGCTTCTTATAATTTTTTGGCTTTTTTTCTGTTTTATTTATTTGTTGTTGTTGTTGTTGTTGTTGTTCTATACTTGTTTGTTTGGTTTAATTTTTCTAATACTACTTCATTAATATTTTTAGATTCATGTTTGTTTTCTCAAGAGAGAGAGAAAAGGAAGTGTGTGGATTTGGGTGGGTCCAGAAGTGGGGAGGATCATCACAGACTTGGAAGAGGGGAAACCAAAATAAGAATACATAGTATTAAAGTTCTAATTTCAATAAAAATAATAAAAGAAAACATCTCTGTAATATTGCTCTGTAGATAAATCTGTAGTGCATTTTCTAAACTAGTGATTGATGCATGATGTTGTTGATGCCAAACTTTGTCTGGTGGTCCTGGGTATTGTAAGGACAAGGTAGAACATTGTGAGAGCAAGCAACTCAATGATCAGTGCTCCTCCACAATATCTGTTTCAGTCTGTGCTTCCAATTTCAAGCCCTGCTTGAGTTCCTGTTCTGTCTTCTCTTCACAATAGACTACAACTCTAAGATTAAAAGAACCCCTTCTTTACAAGTTGCTTTGATCATAGTGTTTTATCATAGCACTACACAGCATAGCTAAGACAATATGTATTTATGAAGATTCTCCCTTCTTAGCCTCCTGATATTCTTTTTGATTCCATGTTGGTGTTAAGAGCTTTTGTTTTGTTATACCAAGTAGTCAGAAACTAGGTAAATTAAATTCTAAGCATATTTGCTTTAAAATTTTTGATTTTGGTGAGAGAATATCAAAACCCTGTCAGATCCTGTGTCTAGTGGAGACATTACTTATAATTTGTAAATAGTTAACATATTTTTGTCCTAGGACTGGATAAATGGCAGTGAGAAAAAACACTGATAAATAGAGAATAAGGGATATATGTTTCCTTTATTTTAAGAACAGTAATCCTTTATTGTGTTCTATACCTTCCTTACCAAATTATCTCACAAAGGCATTCACCTTACACTAACAACTATGATTTCACAGCTCTAATGGGTGTAGGGTGCATATAATATTCCAGTCTATAACACTGTAATAAAATATTTTATCAGATAAAACAATACATTCATTGTGTTGGGTTAAAAATGGGTTGTCATTTGTTGCACAATTTGAATGTTTTGAAATATTTATATATTCCATAATAATCAATTTTCATAAAATTTTAAGAATTAATAATAAAACTGTACCTCTCTGTGGCATTTATTTGACAAATATTCATGGCATTTAAACATTTTGGTCGTTTCTATGTCTACCATTTTCTGAGCAAAATGAACATCTATTTTATAGAAAATAAGACAGTGAGTTTTGATCATCAGTTTTTTCCAAGTTAATGACATTTATGAGTACCCATATCTAATACCTTTATGTAATAAGACATATGTATAGGTACACACACTTTGGGAGGACAGACAGACAAGGGGAACAAGTGTCAAATGCCCAATTCTACAGAGATGTTTCATAGTCAAATATTACATAATATTTAAATAGTTTAAAACTAGGAACTAAAATCTGTAAGGGTTATTATAATTTCTATGCTTGTGAGTTTTAAATCAATACATTATCAAATACATCATTCAAAGAGAGAAAAATGTTTCTTTTCCTTTTTTAAATCTTGTCTCTTATCTTCTCTATCAACACTGAAGAATAAAGGACATTGTCACTATAAGTTTAGGAGGATAATCAATATGTTATTCATTATTTTAGAAGATGAAGTCAATATTCATACAGTATTATCTTTAGAATTCAATCACAAATGCATAGGATTGAGGAACTAATTCCTTTTCCTTAATTGGAGTAACAACAGGGAAATATAAATGGGTCAACACACAGCTCAACCAATATTTTTTTATACTGATTATTTAGGCTCAAATAACTTGCTTCTCAATCTCATTTAGAAACAAATTTGAAATAGAAAAATGCACAGGACTAAACTAATAGTGATTTTGAATTTCTAGATCTTAAAAACTTTGGTTTCTTTATCTCCCATTTTCTATGACTTTTATATTTCAGCCATTTATAAAAACATTGAGGAGGTCAGCAAATTAGTTGAATAGATGTGTCTAGTACTTGTTGATACTTCATAAAGAGTCAAAGCAATGGACACCTAGGTGCATACTTAACTGAGCAATGTGTGTGATAACGCTGAAAAAACAGAAGAAAAATTATAGAAACCTAAAAAGTCCAGAGTCCAGTGGTACTAGCATAAGAAAAGAAATGAACATTCTAACCTCAGCTGTTCTGGTTCCATAGCCTGGGAAGGAATGACTGCCATTGATATGGGAATGAAAATAGTAATAGTCCATATCCTGGCAGTCCTAGATATTGAAAACTGTTATTATCCACCCATGCAGGCTCATTTCTAAAGACTTCTGGTTTTGGTAAAGAAATCTTCTTGAAAATTCTCAAGGTGACAGTGTCAGGTGCCACTGAGAGGTAATCTTGTTTGAATTTGGCGTTCCGAAGAGGTGTGAACACCTTAGAATTCTCATCTCTATGATCACACAGGAATCCAGCTGCAATCGCTGTATAGGTGCAGATCTTACAATCCAAACTTGGCTTATATTACTGTTTCTGCAACAAATTTACATAGAACACTGTAGTGTATAAAAGAATTTAAAACAGAAGGAACATAATGCTTCCCACAGGAAACCGTGTGGTTTTCTGAGTCCAGGGTTGGTGTAGTTATATGTAGCTTTGTGGGTATCAAGAGCATAAAAGTTACATGGCTCATGCCAATCCTTTCTCAGTGTCATGCATGAATGCTGCATGGATAGCAACAAAATGCTATGAAGAATATAAGCTCCATTGCTCTTCTCTCCAAAAACAGGAATGCTGGCCACTCTTTACTTCTGCCTGTATGGGCCAAAGTATCACTCTATTCTTGGAGTATATGGTTTGAGAAGATATGGAAAGAAACTTTTTTCAGTACCAGACACACTCTTCCTTGCTCCATAAACACCTTAGCTGGTAAATCTTATCTCATTTGAATCACAATTCATCTTTGCTCAACGAAAATCAAGAACTTCAACTGAAAAAGTCAGGAAGAAGAAGTATTCTGACCAGCGCAGTGTCCCCGCATATGCAAAACTTGTGTGGTAGGTTACTATGAGATCACACTGATTGCCAAGGATCACACAATAGAAAGAGAAATGATATAACCATTGGAATGTTAGGTAGAAGTCCATAATTTCTATAACAATTCAAGAATCTGATCATAAATGTTCTTAATTCTACTATTTAAAAATACATAAGGAATAAATTAAAAGACAAAACACAACAACATTCTGCCTACAAGAAACTTACCTGTAAGCACATGCACAGAGACACTAAACTAAAAGAATGAAAACTTACTTTTCAAGCAAATTAATTTGATAGTAAGAGTAGCAATATTTTTCTTGACAAAATAAGCTTTAAGAAAAAACAATAAGGGCAGACAAAAGGGCTCACTGTATAATGATAAAGGGATCAATTCTATAAGAAATAAAAAGAATTACAGACTTATATGCAATTATAATATTCAATTTCATAAAAATACTATGAAAAAAATATATTTTAAAGAAAAATAGAAACTAGAGTACAGATATGTTCCAGTACAAAAATAGTGAGTACTTTTAAAATTCATTTCTCAAGAATGTATTTAGCATACAGACCAAAAACTAAAAAATAACTACAACAAAAATAAGACCAACACACACACACACACACACACACACACACACACACACATACACCAGAATTAAAATATATTTGAGGAGAAATTGGCTGAGCAGATATTTTTAAAATACTTTGTTCTATTTTCCTATCTTCTCATGGAACTTTATCTAAACTAGATCATATACTGGGTCACAAAACAAGTCTAAAAAATTCAAAACCAGAAGAAAATAGAGAGCCAACTAGGTATTGGCAATTGTGTTCCATACAGATATTGTAGAAAAGGCACTTATTTTATAAACTGTTCTGGAGAAAGCACATATCCACATACAGAATCTTGTATTTTGATCCTGTCTCTTTGTACAAAAAAAAAAAAAAATCAACCAAAATGGATCAAGGAATTCAATACATGAGTTGAAACTTCAAAATTGGAGAAAAGCACAGGAGAAACACTTCCAGGTGTTGGTACAGGGAACAGACAGGAATTTAAACAGGTCTCAAGAAGCACGTGAAGAAAAAAGCAAAAATTGATAAAAGGGACTAGTTCAGATAAAAATCTTCTGTAACTTAAAAGATAGAGTAAACAAGGCAAAGAGCACCTACAAAGTAAAGGAACATTTATGTGAGCTATTCATCCAACATCGTTAATATTCAGAACATATAAAACTAAAGACTCAAGCTATGTGTAGTGTTGCATTCCTGTAAAGTTTGTGTTCAAGAGGCTGATACAGCAGAGTTTTATGACTTCTTGCCAAACACCAACTACACAGGGAATGCCAAGCTATCTAGACTACACATCAAGACTGTCTCAAGAGTTAGTGAAAATTTATCAGCAGGTGAAGGCAGCTGCCATCAACTCTGAAAACCTGAGTTCAATATCTAAAACTCCTCTGATAGACAGAGAAAAATTATTTTAAGAAGTTGTCCTCTGACCTCCATACATTTCTTTTATCATGTGTGTACCTACACACATTAGAATGTATAGATAAATAAATAAGTGGTTATAGAGATTACTCCTAAAAATAACTGAAAAACCAAGAACTCCAAAATCTTAACAAAAAAAGTAACTCGATAAAACGTTATCAAAACAGACAGACTTCAGAAGGAGAATACAAAGGCCAATTCATTCATGGAGCAATGTTAGATATTACTATCCAACAAGGAAATGCAAATCTAAAATACAACTCATCTAAATTAGAATAGCTCACATAGAAAAGCTAAAAAAAGCATGAGTGCTGGTAAAGATAAGGAACTAAAAGTACTGTACATTCTTGATGGGAGTGTGAACTGTTGCAATCTCTGTGGAAATCAATATAAGGCTCCTCTATAAGCTAATAGTAGAGCCAATGTTTTATTATGGAGATATGTATATCATGTACATGTATATATATAAGTATATATATATGTATGTATATAATGAAATTAGCCTAAAAACAGATGTCCATGTTTATTTCAGCATTATTAACAGTAGACAAAATACAGGATCAGAAACTGAAAACAGAAAACTGAATAAGGAAAAGATAATAGATACACAAAATATGGGATTGTTCAACCTTCAAAAAGGATAAAGTTGTGTTGCTTGCATCAACATGAACAAATTTGGATATCATATTGAGCAAAATCAACCAGACATAGAAACATAATTATCACATCTTCCCTCTCATATGTCAACACTAATAATAGTAAGAATCAACCTGACAATAAAGTGATTGAGTCTGGGAAGGTTTCTCTGGTGTGAGGGAGAAGGGAAGATGAAAATGATCAAAGTACAGTATGTGTATGGTGCAAATACTATAGTAAATCCTATCAGTGCATTCAATTGAAATGTTGATAATTTAACTACTTATGCACATAAAATAATGAAAGATATTAAAATGAGTCCAATACTGCAATGCTATTTACAAAAATGCATAGAAGGATTTTATATGAATAATAATCATTGTTTGCCCTTTCTCTTTTCTTTGCCAAGTATATACACAACCTTCAAAATAATGCAGCTACTGAGATTGTCAGATTTTATGAAAGCTGAGGAAAATCAGTTGAAGCAAGAAAGAGTGGGAGAAAGTCCTTGTGTTAAATAAAAGAGAAATCAGCCTGCTGCATTCTTGGCCTTGAGGCTAGCTTTCCTACAACTTTGACCTTAACTCCATCTTTCCTTCTCTGGAAACCCTTAAGCAGATTGTATGGTAGATTTTCATTCAAAACTCCAAACTATCTTATTTGACCTTGGATGTTTTGCTTTTACTAAGTCCTGACCTCATTTTATCTGTGTCCACTTTAAAGGCTAGCAAGCTATGGTGTTCTCCATAACTATTGCTCACCCTAGGAATATTTATCATTCTCTATTTATCACTTCCATTTTACTACCATTTGAAGTAAGGTTAAACCTTTCATATTTTAAAGTACAGTCTCTTAGGATGACTAAAATTAATCATTGAGCAATCTAAAGTTCTTGTTATAAATGTTCCCCAAAAGTATTACAAAATATGAGCCAGTGGAAATAAATAAAAAATTTGAATCAACATTTGCAATGATGCCATACATAAACATACAATATATTGAAATCACCAAGGTTCAATAAGGTAAGAAAAGTTGCTTCTCTATGTTTGTACTTAGGCAGCTGTAAGCTAGGCTTATTTTATGTGTTGAAGAATATGGGACATTTGAAGCAGAATTCTAAATGTATTTTAAAGTAAATTGATTACAGAATGAGGAAGAAGTATTTTGGAGAGCCCTCTGAGGGCACATGCACCTATTTCTAGAGACCACATAATTGTTTTGCTCAGATATTGAGGAAAAGATTATAATATCTACTTTGGAAAGGAAGCAAATTAGAGCTATGTTAGACTCCATAGAGTCTCTAGGGGTTTTTGAGCAGCAACCACATTTTGGATTTCTAAAATGATATATCTGGAAGTATCAATTCATTATACTGATGGATCTTTCAGGAAACAAGGATGAGGCTTTATGTATTTACCCATTTGAACACTCAACTTCCTGGGGACACACACACACACACACAGACACACACAGACACACACAGACACACAGACACACACACACACACACACACACACACACACACACCAGTTGAGGTTTTCCAACCAAAATGATTCCTATGAAATGGAGCAGATTCTTGGTTTATTTTCTATACTGGCAAATAGTGTTAAGACACAAATAAATGTCCCTAAGTCCATCAAGGCTAGTATTTCATCTTTTATTTTTAATTTTTTGAGATTGTAGTGTAATTACATTTCTCTCTCTCTTTCCTTTCTTCTAAACCTCCCATACGCTTTTCCCCTCATTCCTTTAAATTCATGATCTCTTGTTTAATTGTTACTGCATGTATACATACATGCATTCATATACATGCATACATATATTCCTAAATATATGCATTCCTATATGTGCATTCCTAAATATAACTCATTCATTCTCTGTAATCTTACTTGTGTGTTTGTGGTCAGGGCTGACTATTCAGCACCAGACAACTGATTGCTGTATCTTTTCCTGGCAAAAAACATTTCTCCTTCTTTCATCTTTCCTTAGTCATTACTGTTTTCATTTATTTGTTGATTTCTTTTTTTAACTTTAGACAGGACTTACTGAGTATAACAAAAGCTGGTAAGAAAGTTTTATCTTATACATTTATAAACCACATAATTATGTGTCAAAAGACAGAATGGGTTGCTTGGTTTCTGTTTCATCTTTTAAAATAATAAATCCCTGTGGGATGAATATACTCATTTCTGCTCTTGATATTTTAATATTTTCTTGATTATTTGAATATTTGAATATAGTTAATTATATATATATATATATATATATATATATATGGTATAAACTCAATCTTTAAATATTTGTTCTGAAATTATTACTATGGTTAAGCTGATCCATATTTACTCTGTGTGTGTGTGTGTGTGTGTGTGTGTGTCTGTGAGTGTCTGTGTGTGTCTGTGTGTGCATATATATTGAGAATACTTCAGAAACATATTTTAGAAATTTCATGTATGCAAAGCAGCACTAATAATTTTGGAAAACTATCTATCTTGTATAACTATTGTGATTTAAATCAGTTTCATCTGAAAGACTCATATATTGTAGGCTTTGATTTGGAACAACATTACTGCCCAGAGTCTTAAGGAGTGATTTGCTCATGGAAGCTCAACTTCATCAAGAATATGTAGTAATCCATTGGTGAATTTATAGCCTAATAAGGTACTCTCAGTAGCTCTCTTTCTCTTTGTGTGTGTGTGTGTGTGTGTATGTGTGTGTGTGTGTGTGTGTGTTTGTCTGTCTTTATTCCAGCTGCCATGATGTCAGCTTCACAGTGCCAGAAGTTGCTATTGAGGGTTAAAAGGCATTGACAGGTTTACTCATTAATGAATGCTGTGTGTTATAGTAATGACCTGCCAAAAAAGATGTATCAACTGGTATCATAGTGATGGAATTATTGTGGGAGTAACTGTTTTCTGAATAGATTTCATGACCACTTCACAAAATAGAACTCATTTCTGGTACAGTAATCTGTCAAGAGCCCTTGGCTGGGAAGTCATAAGCCCTAGGGAGGGAATCTACTAATATTATTTTGCTAAATGGTCATACTGTCAAACAGTCTCCTAAGTACTGTTTTACCCATAGTCCAATGCATCTCTCAGCTTTAGTCAGAGGAGCTTCATCTTGCAGCTGGGGACAGTCAGAACAGAGTCTCATAGATGGTCAAAGGAAAAGCATAAGTGCTTCACCTTAATTCAGACATCTCTGTCAACCCCTCACTGACTCAGGAGATACAGTAGAAAGCAGGAAGAATTAATGTGTAGTTAGAAATGATATCTTCAGGATGTGACTTAACTGTTGTTGTTATGAAGTCCCTGCATCTTTGCTTACCAGCATCAGCTATGGGACAAAGACTCAAGAAACCCCATCTCTCCGTGAAGGATGATTTATTGATAGCTACTGGTATCTGAGTGAGGGTTATCGTTTTTTGTCAGTGGTGTAGCCATTGATGAGTTGTTCATGCTCTGCTAAGTAACCTCCCATTCATGTCCATGCAGCCCTTTGTAAACTTAAGGAAAACACAAATCAAGGCATTGATAGGAAGAATTGCAGCATGAGAGCATGAAGGATGAAGAAAAATAATGGGGAGCTAAGATGGCTAAAATACCTTGTATATGAACATGAGAAGGAGTAAAAAGGAACAGAAATAAATAATGCATATCAGAGGAGTGAATTATCCACAGCACTTTCACAGGAGTTGAATTTTCACTTGGAAGCATGATATTAGAGTCACCTTTGGGGCAGAGCCTCAGATCCTGAAGATGTTAATGCCTAAGTCTTATTGACAATACTCCCAGATGTGACTCATTTATGGTGCTGTTCTTATTAACAGTAAAGTTATGAAGCTAACCTGTGGACAAGAATTCTTAGTGGTGAGGGACAGAGGGACCTGGGAGAGAGAGTGGACAGGGGGTAGGAGGAGAGGGGAACCTGATCTGGGATTGGGTGAGGGAAAAAGACTGAAACCCTGCGGGTCAGCAGAAAGAATGGAAACAGGCAACCTCTGGCGGTAGGAGGTTGGGGGGATCCTTCAGAATGCACCAGAGACCTGGGAGGTGAGAGACTCTCAGGACTCAAAGGAGGGGACCTTAGAAGAAATTGCCCGACAGTAGAAAGAAGGAACTTATAGAGCCCACTTACAGCAGGAAGTCAGGGCATCAAATGAGGGAGGGTGTTACCATCTCACAGTCAAAACTCTGACCCGTAATTGTTCCTGCCTGAAAGAACTACAGGGATGGAAATGGAGAGGGACCTGAGGAAAAGAAGGTCCAGGGACAGGCCCAAAGTGGGATCCAGTTCAAGGGGAGGTCCCAAGGCCTGACATTACTGAGGTTATGGAGCACTCACTAAAAGGGGCCTAGCATGACTGCACTCCGAAAGACCCAACAAGCAGTCAGATGCAGATACTTACACCCAACCAGTGGGCAGAGGCTGCTGACCCCTGTGGTTGAAAGAAGCTGAAAGAATATGAGAAGGGCGACCCTGTAGGAGGACCTGCAGTCTCAATTAATCTGGATCCCTGAGATCCTTCAAACACCTGACCACCAAACAGGCAGCATACACCAGCTGATATGAGGTCCCCAACTCATACACAGCAGAGGACTGCTGGGTCTGGGTGCAGTCAGAGAAGATGAACCTAACTCTCAAGAGACTGGAAGCCCCAGGGAGTTTAGAGGTCAGGTGGGGTGGGAGGTGGGGATAGTCTCATGGAGACAGGGGGTGGGCAGGATGTATGGAATGTGGAACAGTCAAAGGGTGGACGGGGGTGGGGGTGGATAAAATCACAAGTGTAAAAAAATAAATTAAAAAAAATTAAGAAGAATCCTTAAATTGAAATTCCCATGTATAAAGATCCTTTAGTCTTTGCTGAATCTAATTTAAACTCACCTTCATTGAACTCCAAAATACTGGTGCCATGAACTCTATTCATTATTTTATTCCTAAAATATATTGTCAGTATAAAACATTTTCATGTTTGGGAGTATTTGGAAGTTCTACAGTGAAATTAATAAAGTGGTGACAGAACAATCAATAGTCTAATGTATGTTTTAGGAGACATAATATACTTTAGACTGGGCCTCAAAATGTATTCTTCTCACATTCCATGTTCTCTCAAAATGTCAAAACTATAATTCACACTAATGCAACACATTACATTTTTGACCATTTTCAAAATTTTGTCTTAATATCAGTTAGTACCAAAAGGTTTGGTTGGCAACTGGAATCTGCTGATAAATGGGCAATCCCACTAAAAATAATACCCCATTTCACAGTACATGTCTTTTAAAAATAAGACCTTATTTGTTAAATCTTTAATTCTTACTAATTATTCACTATAGATAATCCTAGGTAACCCAAAGTCTATCACAGAGATCAAAGGTGGGATTAAATACGTGTATTTTAGAGGGTGACGGATTGGCCTCACCTGGTTTTTACATGTGGTGAGGTGAAGCTATGTAGGAAACACACAGTACAGAAAAGTGTTCAAAACATGGTTTGGGACTAAAGATAAGAACAGGGGCTCCATTGTAACATTTTCCTTCCACAAGTCTTTACCTTCCAACAGAACCAGGGAACAGCCATTGTTCCTTAGTACCATGGCCTGGAAATCTTGCCTTTCCCACATGCTAGTTTGAGAGCATTAATTCAAACCATAACAGAATCAACATGTTTTAATTGAAACTTAGAATAGTTAGATTTAACTTGGATCAGGAGTACAGAATGGTCAAGATAATTTCTTGGTTGGAATGTGTGTCCCGTTTCCAGTTCTGTTTCTCTTGTTCTCTCTCACAGGATTGTTTTTATTCTCTCTGTGCCTAACATTCTCTTCCTACAAAATTAGGGCAAAAATATTTCTCAAGTTCAGAATAGATGCAATGCTGATTTAATGAGTTCTCAATGAAGTGGGTTTTTTTAAATGAAAATTTATGTAGAATTTTTTCATATTGGCGTTATATCATAAATATTGTAACATGTATTTTTATACATTTTTATCTTCTATATCTTAAAATTTAAACCACTCACATATGTATACATTTGTTATATTACATACATTATTGTGTTTATTGTTATATGTAACTAAAAATGTATACTTCCATTCTAAATGATGAAAATGGATTTTATCAAAAGGTGTGTCTGTTTTTATCAAAGTTCAGTTCATGTGAAACTCTAACATTGAACCATGCTTTTGTCTTTAATGTAATGATTGAAATGCCTCCATTTTAAATTTCTTAAGCTATAAAATTAAATTGAAGTAAAAATCACATTTTCTTCTAAAACTATTTCTACCATTAAGTACATAGAATTTAAGCGAGCGGTATATTTTACTTTTTCTTACTTGGATATTTTTCTTGATTATTCTATAAAAGTAAAAATTTTAAAATAAATAGTAAAACATTACCTTAATACTCTATCTGCAGCTAAATTTGTCAATAAAGTTATTAAACTATGTACTTCTGAAATATAAAATGTATATATGTATGTGTATGTAAAAATTTACATTAGTACAAGTATGTATGCACAGCTTAAAATTATGTCATAATAGAACTTTAAAATACGCCTCTCAAATTCAAAACCTTCTGTTTTGTTCCATAATAAATGAAGAGCTTCCTTTATGTCAAATTTCACTGACATTTCAATGTCTTCTCAAATGAACTAAATAAAAATAAGACTCCCTGGCTATGGCTGATGCGTGAATTTATTGCTCCTTGGAATCTAAAGCAAGAAGTCACTTGAATCCAGGAATTTGTCCTTTTCTTTAACCAATAAAAATATATGTTTGTGAAATTCTGTTAAAATTTGTAGCTCCAACTTTTTTTGATATGTACATTAAGTGACCAACCATGAGGAAATTTAATGCCCTTGTTTGGAAAGCACAGTTTTTGCTTGTTCTGAAAACTTAAATCAAAAACCATAAAATCCATTCTGTGCCTTGGGGGAGGGAAGGAACAAAACACCTAGAACGGCTACTTGACTTTTGTTTTCTACAACCATGGCACCATCACAGGTTAGATGTCTGCTCTAAATTAATTGTTTCTTTTCAGGTTTTGTACAACACACATGCATTTTATGTTTCCCCACACCCTTCACTTTGACCAACATTCAGACTATTTGGTAGATTGTAAAGTAACAAGAGCCAGTACCTATTATAATAATATATGTTGGTCCTGTGCTCTTTTTATTTTCAATCTTTGAACCTATTAAGTGAATCTACTTCACTTAACTTACCATTAATCAGTATTATACATTTTATTGCTTTTTAAGAGATAATGGATTGTAAAGAAAACAGAGGCTGTCATTAATACAATTTCATTTATTCTAAAATTTATTCCTGTCCATGACAGGATTTTTCATTGTGCTATAGAAAAAGTTTTATTCATTTTTTTCTTTTCTTTTTAAATTTATTTTTTGATACTTTATTTACATTTCCAATTTTTCCCCCTTTCCAGATCTCCCCTGTGGAGACCCCCTATAACGTCCCCCCCTCCCCTGCCTCTATGAGGGTATTCCCCAACCCACCTACCCACCCACTTCTGTCTTCCTACCTTGGCATTCCCCTATACTGGGGCATCTAACACCCTCAGGCCCAAAGGCCTCTCATCCCCCTGATGGACAACAAGGCCATACTCTGCCACATATGTGGCCCAAACCATGGGTACCTCCATGTGTATTCTTTGGTTGGTGGTCCAGTTTCGGGGGACACTGGGGGTCAGGCCATTTGACACTGCTGCTCCCTCCATGGGGCTGCAAACTTCCTCAGCTCCTAGAGTCTCTTCCCCAACTCCTCCATCTGGGACCTCACACTCAGTCCAACAGTTGCTGTGAAATAAATCTTGGGTCTGAACTTTTGGGCTAATATCCAATTATCAGTGAGTACATACTGTGTTTGTCCTTTTGCAACTGAGTTACCTCACTCAGGATGATATTTTCAAGTTCCAACCATTTGCCTGTGAATTTCAAGAAGTCTACAGTTGATAAACAACTTCAGCATAGTGGCTGGGCATAAAATAAACTCAAACAAATCAGTAGCCTTCCTATACTCGAAGGATAAACAGGAGGAGAAAGAAATTAGGGAAAAGACACCCTTCACAATAGTCACTAACAATATAAAGTATCTTGGTGTGACTCTAACCAAACAAGTGAAAGATCTGTATGACAAGAACTTCAAGTCTCTGGAGAAAGAAATCAAAGAAGACCTCAGAAGATGGAAAGATCTCCCATGCTTGTGGATTGGCAGAATTAATATAGTAAAAATGGCCATCCTGCCGAAAGCAATCTACAGATTCAATGCAATCCCCATCAAAATTCCAACTGAAGTCTTCATAGACTTATAAAAAGCAATTCTAAAATTCATATGGAATAACAAAAATCCCAAGAGAGCAAAAACTATTTTCAACAACAAAAGAGCTTCAGAGGGAATCAACATCCCTGACATCAAACTGTACTACAGAACAGTAGTGATAAAAAACTGCATGGTATTGGTACAGTGATAGCAAGTAGATCAATGGAATAGAATTGAAGACCCAGACATAAACCCACATACTTAACAGTCACTTGATCTTTGACAAAAGAGCTAAAACAAACCAACCAGTGGAAAAAAAGACAGCATCTTCAACAAATGGTGTCGGTTCAAATGGCGGTCTACATGTAGAAGAATACAAATTGATCCATTCCTATCTCCCAGTACAATGTTCAAGTCCAAGTGGATCAAGGACCTCCACATAAAACCAGATACACTGAATCTAATAGAAGAGAAAATGGGGAAGATCCTCAAACACATGGGCACAGGGGAAGAATTCCTGAGCAGAACAGCATTAGCTTATGCTCTAAGATCAAGAATCGACAAACGGGACCTCATGAAATTGCAAAGCTTCTGTAAGGCAAAGGACACTGTCAATAGGACAAAATGGCAACAAACAGATTGGGAAAAGATCTTTACCAATCCTCTGTGTGATAGAGGTCTAATATCCAATATATACAAAGAACTTAAGAAGTTAGACTCCAGAGATCCAAATAACTCTATCAAAATTGGGGAACAAAGCTAAACTGAGAATTCTCAACTGAGGAAACTTGAAGGGCTGAGAAACACCTAAAGAAATGTCCAACATCCTTAGTCATCAGGTAAATGCAAATCAAAACCTTCCTGAGATTATACCTCACACCAGTCAGAATGGCTAAGATAAAACTCAGGTGACAGTAGATGATGGTGAGGATGTGGAAAAAGATGAACCTCCTCCATTGCTGGTGGGATTGCAAGCTGGTACAACCGCTCTGGAAATCAGTTTGGAGGACCCTTAGAAAAATGGACATGATACTACCTGAGAACCCAGCTATATCACTCCTGGGCATATACCCAGAAGATGCTCGAACATGTTATAAGGACACATGCTCCACTATGTCCATAGCAGCCATATTTGTAATAGCCAGAAGGTGGAAACAACCCAAATGTCCCTCAGCAGAGGAAGGGGTACTGAAAAATTTTTATTGTTGTTGTACATACCATTGAGGTTTTTTAAATAAAAAATTAAGTCTGATATTTTATTTCACATGTTATTTCCTTTCCAAGTTTCCCTTCTGCAAACTCCCTATCCCATCACCCCTTACCCTGCTTTTATGAGGGGACTCCCCAATCCCCTACCCATTCTGCCTCACCACCCTAGCATTCCTATAGACTGGGGTAGCAAGCCTTCACAGGACCAAGAGCCTTCCCTCCCAATGATGCCAGATAAGGCCCCTTCAGCTACTTCAGTCATTCCCCTAACTCCTTCATTGTGGTCCCTGTGCTCAGTGAAATGGTTGGATGCTTGCATCCTTATCTGTATTGGTCATGCTCTGGCAAAGCCTCTCAGAAGACAGCTGTATCAGACCCCTGTCAGTAAGCACTTCTTGGCATCCACAATAATGTCTGGATTTGGTGTCTTCATGTGAGTTGGATCCTCAGGTGGGGAAGTCTCTGCTGCACTCTTTGTTCCTGTATATCCTTTAGACAGGAGAAATTCTTGGATAAAATGTTGGAGATGGGAGGTTAGCCCCATCCCTCAACCTGGGGCCCATGCCTAACATCTGGATATGGTCTCTACAGGTTCTCCCTCCCCTTTGTGGGGTATTTCACCTAATGTCACTCCCGTGGGGTCCTGGGAGGCTCTTGCTTCCCTGGCATCTGGGAGTTTCTGGTTGCTACCCCCAGTTCCACCCCCACCCCCATTGCTACACATCTCTGCTTAATTTCCTGACCCACTGTACATCTCCTCCATCTCTGCTCGTACATGATTCTTAACCTCTCTTTCCCCTCCCCCTCTTTTCTTCCTCCCAAGTTTTTTCTACCCTATACTTCCCTTGATTATTTTATTCCCCTTTCTAAGTAGGACTGAAGCATCTATTCCTTCCTCTTGAGCTTCATGTGGTCCTTGAGTTGTAGGTATTCCGCACTCTTTGCCTAATACCCACTTATCAGTGAACTATGTGTGTTCTTTTATGACTGAGTTACCTCACGCAGGATGATAGTTTCTAGTTACATTCATTTATCTGTGAATTTCATGAAGTCATTGTTTATAATAGCTGAGTTATATTACATTGTGTAAATGTACCACATTTTCTGTATCCATTCCTCTGTTGAGGGACATCTGGGTTATTTCCAGCTTCTGGATATTATAAATATGGCTGCTATGAACATAGTGGAACATATGTCCTCATTACATTTTGGACATCTTCTGAGTATATGCCCAGTAGTGGTACAGCTGGGTCCTCAGGTAGTACTATGTCCAATTTTGAAGATAATCTATGAGACATATCCTAATATAAGTATTTTCCTATCTATAAGATTTTTTCTGATTTGTATACATTTCAAACTCTTTAGTATAAAACAGCATCAATAACTGAAAATGTCTTCCCTGCTGGACAATTTTGATAATGTCAAAAGGTGCTGTGTAGGGCACTGTTAGATTCTACAATGCAACTTACCATGCAAGATATGCCCATTGATGCAACAATAGATACAACAGTTATGGGGTAAAAAGACATTTTGTGATTGGATTTGAGGCCTGCTCTAAGGAAAGAAATTCATGCCTGGTACTGTAAATCTGGACAAAAGCTGTGGCTTTTGAGGTCATTCACTGTAGCAAGGATCCTACCTTCTGTTGTTGCACTATGTAGTCATGATATCAAACTGCCTTCTATTTGTGCTTCTATACATATATCTGTGTTGCTCTCAAACTTGGTTGGAAAAACTTCTTTTTGCAGTAGGCAGCAATTAAGCATACTTATAGCTGGTCTGGGAACATCATGTAAGAGGTATTGGAAACAATGTAAGAGACAGAGGAAAAGGAAGAATGCTGTAAAATGTTATATTCTAGATATGATATGACCATTGATCTTACAACTCAAAGCAGCTGTGATTGCCTGTGTAAGAGCAAGCCAGTCAAATATTAGCCTGGATTGGGGTAGGGCTCCTTGAGCCTTGATGATACCTGAGGAGCTACTTGAAGTTAAGGGCTTATAGAGGAAAATAAGTAATTTTGATTTGGGAATGTGGCTATTGGAAGGTTGCTAATGTTCCAGTGGATGGTCCCATACCAATGCTACCATGCAAACAGCACTAATTTGACTCAGTGGATTATAAAAATAATAGGAAGAGGAGGAAAAGGAAGAAGTAAATGATGGATTGAGGAAGAAGAAGAAGAAGAAGAAGAAGAAGAAGAAGAAGAAGAAGAAGAAGAAGAAGAAGAAGAACAACAACAACAACAACAACAACAACAACAACAAGGCTAAGAACACAAGGAAAAGAAATAGTTATAGTTAGCATGGGTTCTAGGAGGTATTGCAAGTAGGAATGAGAGACAGATCTGAACAAAAATACTGTATGTATTTATGAAACTCTCAATTAATAAATTAAAATCTTAATTTTAAAATGTCCAATACCAAATGCTTAACCCTAAAATCATATGCATGCAAGTAATACTAAACTGATCATGTACGGTGTGTGTGTGTGTGTTTGTGTGTGTGTGTGTAATAATAACTGAAGCAAAAAGACTTCTTTTGAAAGGGAACAGAAAGTCTCCATGGGAGAAATTGAAGGGAGGAAAGGGAAAGAGTAAAGTTATATAATTAGCTTTTAATTTAAGTATATTAAAAAGACAGAAAATTGTCAGTATGGTATCATAACTCCATGGACATGAAGTCTGATAAGCCTAGTTATAGAAGAAGGACAGGCAGAATCTAGTCCAAATACTGTTGTTGTTGTACTGCTTGACAACAAACCTAACAACAGTCTTCAACTCCTGTCTGCATAGTGTCTAATGATCTACTTGTGTCCACCAAAGAATTCCCTCCAATGAATGCTTCATATTAATTATGCAGTATTACAAATGAACACAATTTATACAGCTATTTTAATTGGACACTTTACATTTATGTAAACTATTACATTTATGTTGAGTATTAAACAATTAATTAAATTGGAAACAAATTGGTACAAGATAATGAGAAAAGGTAAACGCCAAGAATCTATTCCTGTTATTGGAGTTAAATGCCATGTTCCTGCTCCATTTAAGCCTATTTCTGAAGTGCAATTGGACCCATGCATTTCTCTGTGAGGTTAAAACTACTTATATGCAATAATGATTGAAGACAAAAGGAAACCAAGAATTTAAAGGATATTGGGGTAGATATTATGTGGGATTGTTTAGAGAGAGGAAAAGGAAATATTTTAATAAAGATACAATCTTAAAGATAAATAAAACAAAACTATATAAGTTACCCAGGAATTGTGAGAACAATCGATCCCAGGCTCTGTGACTCTGGGAGGGACATGGGATACTCAGAAAGTAGCTGGGAGTCTTCCCACACAGTCAGACAGGCAGGTGGGGGCTGCAGGATGCCGTCAGGATGACACCCATGGGTGGGGGAGGAGGAATGTGTGGCAGCTGTCTCCGTGGGTTCTCTAGCCCAGGGCACTGCAGTCACTGCTGGGTGCCACAGATAGGCTAACTGGAGCATAGCTAGGGTTCCCACCTGCAGGAAAATTATTTAATAGAGTGGGCCTTCTCCAGGTAGCTTACCTGCCTACTGCAGCTCCTTCTGTATTGGATCCAACACTAACTCTTATGTGAATAGTAACATTTTTAAATTCTTTGTCATTTATACTAAGCAAGACAGATTAATAGGTTCTCTAATCTTATCAATTGTAAAATAAAACTAACTTTTTTACATGCCTTCTAGTTATTTTTGTTACTTAAGAAAAATAAAAGAAAGCAATAATTTTGACTTTGATAATACATGGTAACAAACACTGGTCACTAGGTGGTCTCTGTAATCTAATCCTCACAATGGACAAGCTGTAAGCATTATAATTTCCCTTTTCATATAAACACGAGATTGAAAGAATTTCAGCAGTTAGTGCCTCAATTTTATTTTATTGATCAATGTGTTCATTTTTGTGCTTACATCATGCTGGTTTTAGTATGCTTGGTCTGTGATAGAATTGGAAACCAGGAATGATGATATTTAGAATGATGTTTTGTTTTACTGTTGTGGTTATTGTATGAGTTTTTTTAACTATCTAGAGTCTTTTGTGCCTCTATATGAATTGTAAGATTGTTTCTTTTCAATTTCTATGGTTTCCTGCAAAACACTTCTACAATGTCAAGACCTTTACAATATGAAGATAGTCAGCCTCCAGCCCCAGCAGAGGAGCTATTGGCAGTTAATGGCTGCTAGGAAAAGTAAAGTCAGACTTTTTGGTTTTTTTGTTTGTTTGTTTGTTTGTTTGTATGATGGCTGTAGCACCTTGTAGGTTGCTATGCTCCATTGCATGACCATATATTTATGCAGTGTCACTTGATTGTAGTAGTAAACTATAAGAGAATTATATATAAATTATAATAGAAATATAATCTGAAATTGAGAAGGGAGATATGGTAGGGGGCCTTGGAAGAGTTGAACGTGGAGTAGATATGATCAACATACATTGCATGCATGTATGAAAATCTCAAATAAAAAAATAAAAGAAGTAAAATATAAACATGTATCATATTGAAAATGCTTGTTTCAGTAGTGGTTCAGATTTTGATCCATTTGGACGATGTGTTGATTGTTTCTTAAACACATCTTGAGTACTGAATATCAATTCCATTTGTCACTTTATGTATTTTTCAAGTTAAAAAGCTCATATCCTGGACAGGATTGTCTGTATGAATAGAAGTATATATTAAGCTTTCCTTTTTCAGGTGATTGGGATCCATACAGGATGCCAAGAAAGCTGAAAATGGTAGTAAATACTTAAAATTTGAGAGCAAGGGGTACAAAGATTATGAATATGAATCTGGGCTACATAATATAAAACCAATTCCAGACAATTAAACTACCAAGAAAGACTACCTCTAAAAAAACAAAATATCTCAAAATCACAACAGAAGATGTTTTAGTGAGAAGGTAAAAAAGGTATAATTATATTTTGTTTCCTCTAAAAGAAATTAGATACTTTATAGGATTATAGCCAGAGTCTCACAATGTGAACAGAACTGATCTACAAAGAAACATCTGGTGAACACCCCTGCAGTTACCCATTTGCTTGTAAGTATGTGTAATATATACTTAAGTTTTTAGATGTATATATACAGTTTATTAGAACACAATATATAATAACTATCTAACAATCTTTGTAACTTATAGAGAGAAAGTAATTATTGCTATGATTTTAAATACAAATTATGATCTTCTCAATTTTTAGTTGATGATACCATTCCTCAATGACTAGGCCTGGGATTAGTTTCAAATCTCATGCTTTCTTAGAATTTGCTAAATTTAGATGGGTTTCAGTCATTGCTACTCTATTTTGATTTACTATCATAGAACAGGCAAAGTCTTACATCTCAAATACTTTTAAAGGATTTGTTTTATTTGGAGGTGGTGTGTGTGTGTGTGTGTGTGTGTGCGTGTGTGTGTGTGTGTGTATACATGTCTGTCTCTGTGTGTACATGTATGTGTGTGTCTGTGTATATATGGGTGTCTGTTGTGCATGTCTGTGGTGTGATTCTGTGTATGTGTGTGTGAGTTTAGGTGCCTGAATATTTCAGAAGAGGGTGTCAGATCCCCTGGAAGCAGAGTTACAGGGATCTGAAGACTGCTTACACAGTGTGAGTGCTTGAAACCAAACTTGGGTTCTCTGAAAGAGCAGGGACCACTGTTACAACTGGGCCATTGCTCTACCCCCCGCTTTAAGGCTTTGTAATGTCAGCATATGAAATTTGAACTTTATTGAATCCATCAAAACAGTGTAAGAATCATGGTTTCTCAGAGGACTTTTTTTTTTTTTTAAAAACAAGACAGACCTAACAGAGTATGTGGGTCTGTCACAAAGTCTGATGAGAGTGCAGTTAGTGAAAGATTGCAGGAGTCCGAGGAATGCAACTTTTGGTATGCTAACAGCATGTGGAATTCACTAGAGTAAAATGCTGTTTCAGAAAGGATTATAGATTTTTATAAAGAAAACATCAGTAATTACATAAATAAAAATTTAAATGTCATGGACCATAAGTTCCTATTTTGGGGAAAATGATAATATCCAGATGGTGTCAGAAGGATGTGTCCTCCAATGTAGCCTAGAGATTAATTAGCATCTACATTGCAGATGATTTACTTTTACTTTCATCCTTAGACCTATCCAGTATTGACCAAGTTTAGAAATTTGTCACATAGATTTAAAAAAAGGAAGACAAAAAAAAAAATTAAAAGCAACAAACATAAAACATTTTGCTACAATAAGTACAATGGGACATCTTTGATCTTAGCATTCTTGTGTTCATGCATTCTTAGCTCCTGACTAATTGGTCTTTAACATTAATTTTTTTTAAATAATTATAACAATGATGCTTTTATTATCTGTCAATTCCCACCATACAGAAAATGACCTGACACAATGGTAGCCTCTGAGCATACTTGCAAACTACCCCAGAGATACCAGGACAAAAATGAATATCACAAACAAAATTAACATATTATATTCATTTAAATTAAGAGAGACTAATGGAGAGTGATTTAGGTTATTAGTTAGAGAAAATGACTTGTGAATGATTTCAGGTACACACAGCATCCAGGTGTCATGCTCCTCTGTCCCCTTTAACTTTGTGGTTTATGGCACAATTTTGAGAATATACAGAAAGTGACCCTCCCTACAAAAAAAAAAAAAGTCATAAGGAATGGAAGTAGTGACATTCTTCTAGTCTCTTTTTAAATTTAAAATTCATATAACAGTGAAAGAACTCTCTTACCATAACTATTTACCAAGTGTAACTGTATGGTATAAATAAATTCCGAGTAGGATTATAGAAACAAAGAAAGCTCAGAACACCACTCACCAATGGACAGGATAAAATAGAGGATGAAGTTCATGCCCATGAATTAAAATGACATAACAATACCTTCACTTTTAGGTTATCCGATACAATTAATTAAAATTATTTTAGAAACAACATGTTTGGGGATGAATCTTATCATAGAAATTATATGTATATATATATGCTATGATGCCTTGGGTTGGATCCTTACTGAAATAATAAAAGAAATAATTTAAGGTACATGGGACAGACGACTCATAGATGACTCATAGATAGGCCATGTTATTTCTTGAATACAACTGTCCTTCACAGGCATGTATATTGGAAGCTAACTGGTAGTACTATTTTGAGAGAGCTTGAACCATTGAGACTTACCTAGCTGCCAGATATATGGGCACAGGAACAGACATTATTGTTTATAATCTGTGATTAGTTCTGCACTGACCAGTAAAGTGATGTAAACAGATGTTGACATTGCCACTGCATAGCCACCTTCATAAGCAGTATCTCCTGCCATGTATTCTCCACTATTATGGACTATGTCCCCTAAGCCATGAACCAGAAAAAAATCCATTTATAATTTAAGTTGGACATTACATCACAACAGCCACACAACTAACACAAGTTTTGGAACTAAGAACAGTCTACTGCTGTGACAGCACTGACCATGTGTTTCTTGTGCTTTTGGAACTGGTTTGTGGTTTGTGGAAGAGTATGAAGCTGTGTTGAAGAAAATGTAGAATGCTATAAGAACTACTAAATATATCACTTTGGTTGAAGGAAGACAAGACTAAAGATAGAAATGCAGAGAATTAAATTCCATCCTACAAAAATGTACTAATTAGTGAGGAAAAGGGTGTGTATCAGATCAAATTTCTGAAAACCTGCAAATATTAGTATGCTAAAGGAACATACTAAAGAAAGATAGTAAAAAAAATGACTCCTAAAACATTCTGCTATACCCATGGATCAGTGCCTTGGTCACTGTGTAATGCTAAAGTACATTTAACATTACACAAACAAAAATGTTTTGCATTTGTTCATTTAGTTTTTTATTTTTATCATCTTTTTTAATATGTGTGACAAATTTCTAACCTTTGTCAATACAGGATATATCTAAGAATGAAGGTAAAAGGGATTCATCTGTAATATAGACACTAATTATTCTCTTGTCTATGTTGAGGAGCACATCCTTCCAACACCATTGGCACATGATCCTTTATCATAAGGACATGATCACATATCACTTCATATATCACTTCTCTTGATACAGAGGGGCATTAACACATAGAGCTACAGCTATGCAATGTGCAGATAGTGAGAGATGCTGGTGCACTCAGCCTTAGGATATCCTCATCAAACTCTCCCCTCAAGGTTCTGAGATCTACAAACTAGAGGAAACAGAACTATCATAGGAGTCAGAGGTGGAAAATGACCCCAAAGAAAGAGCATCTTCCAGATATCTCAGGACTGATGTACAAAAAACTCAGATTGTGGCAGCACATACAAGACCTGCTCAGGTTCAAACCAAACAAATTTTGCAGCACTGAGAAGAGGAAGTAATGATAATCTGTTTGTAATTAATTGCCACCTGCTAGGTAAGGGAAAACCAGTTTTCTCCAATAGAATGTCATGGAGTGTATATCAATCACACTAAAAGGATGCCCAGTATAAAACAGACTCAATCTTTTCCTCTCCTATTCCTCAGAGTCTCTCACTCTGAACTTGCTCTATTTGTGGATCTCTGTTATCACCTACATGCAGTTATTTGTATTTATCATCTATAGTTATCATCTACATACAGTTCTTACTCATCCTAATAGAGAATTTTAACTTAGTCCATTTAAAGAACAGTATGGCTCAAGATATCAACAATAACTAAAACACACAGATTCAGAGAGTAAAGAAGAAAATAACCATATCATTTAGGATTTATAGAATTTAACAATGTAATTGTAAACTGAAGCTACCTCTATTTTATAAAACTGCAAAAGTCTGATATAGAAAGTTATGCACTGTATCATATATACTTAAAATAAGTAGTAGCTTATTTTCACAGTAAATGATAAAACATGTATGAAAAATGGGAAGGACGAAGATCTGGGGACTTCTCATTTAGTAACTATTGCAAAAGAGTTTTGAAATCCAGTAGCTTTGTAAATAGAATAAGATTTTTTAGGGAACTGTTCCTGTGGACCTTAGGGTCACAGTCTCCACCACAAAGGAAAAAATAAGATTATGCAGAGCATATTTGATACATAAGCTTGAGATGTTGGTAGAATTACATACATATGAAAGTAATAAGTCAACAAAAATATATCTTAGATGTAAACTAAAGAGAAAAGCAGGTAAGAAAAACGTGGGTTGTTTTTTTTTTTTTGTAGGTTTTTAAAAGTATGAGACAATACTAAAATAGCTTGCTTTTATTGGCTTTGGCTTGTGGAATGTTTTAAGAAGGAGCATAGTTTGGATCATTATTCATGTTTAATCCCACTCTTCATTGTAATCTCCCATGAGAAGCATAATTACCCAGAGTGTCCTTCACTCACATGCAACTGTATTGCTTGTAATTAATAAGTACCAAAATAAAGCAGGCTCATGATAAATGAAGTTCTCACAAAATTGTGCCATCTGCTATAATAACTCAGTGCAAGGGATGGGTAATGAGCCATGAAATCTACGGTGAAGCATACATTCAGCATATGTAATAGGTCATGAAAGAAATAAGTGATGTAAACTGTGAGGCAAACAAGAAATCCAAGCATGCATATTCAATATAGGCAGTTTATTATATTTAAGTATATCTTGTTAGATATGCTTCTTAATAATTATATTTATTGGTATTTCTTGAACTCATAGCAACTCCCCTACCTTATCTCCTGAGTGCTAAGATTACAGATGTGAGTGATTACACTGTAACAATTTGTAATTTTAAGGAGCATAAAATATCCAAATTTATAGGGTATCTTGATATTTTGAAATGTGTCAACATGATATATATTCAAGCCAGGGTGGACACATATATCTCCTCATCTACTGATAATTTCTTTGAAGTAAAGTATAAAAACCTTTTGTTCTAGCTTTTTAAAAATATACAGTAAAAGATCATTACTGTAGTTACTCAACCACACAATACAATGCAAGCAATCAGATAAAAATTTGAACTGAGAGAAGGAAAGCTCATTCTTCATTAGGAAACCAACAAAGTGGATGTAACACAAATCTACAATGACAAAATTGATCTTTTATAACTTAGCTAACTTTTAATGTTCTTAGCCTTTTTATACAGGGGATTGATTTTCTAAATTATGAACTCTAAAAGACACATCCAAACCTTAGCAACTCCTTAAACAACATTTACAAACAGCTTGTCTTTGGAATAAAAATAATCGTTTAACTGATATTTGTGTTATTTAATTTTCTACCTTTGTTTGTGGTTTTAGGATATATACAGATACTAAAAAGTTTACCACAGCACAACAGATTAATAAAGTTATATTCCCCTAGTAATTGCTTCTTAGAACAAAGAAACAAATGTGTAGTTAGAAATTTTTAAAATTTTGAGCAATAACACTAACTCTAAACCTTGTGTTATAGACAGATTCGTGCTGCATACGGTTACTCTGAATAATGTGGCCACATGTCCCCAAAGACTCCTTTCCCTCTTCAACTATTGGTAAAACCCACTTAGTAATATTAATTTACAAGGTGGGAAACAATACATTATCTTTTAGAAAATAATTTTCTTATTGAGATTTTGTACTTGTAAGTCCTCCATTTTCTTCCACAAGCAATCAATACCCATTCTTTAGTGAAGAAGTCCATTCTCATCAGGAGTGTAGCAGAAGATACAATCAGTATGGTTGATGAACACTCCTCTGTGATACAAATTTAGCCAAGGAGATACTACTACTATGAATCTGCCTGATCTTTCTGAATATATGAAATGGCATCAGGATCAGAGTTACAAAAGGCTTCCAAGAAGGATTCAGGATCCCAGGATCCACATTTACTACAAACCACTGTGGAATTTGACCACTTTTTCATTTGTTAATTTATTAATTGCAATTTTATGAGATTTTCATCTTTTGTGGTTCAGCTTATTAGTGTATTAGTTGGTATCGCATCAAGTAAACACATCACCAGAATGCAAGTCTCCAGAACAGTAATCAGTGTTACATCAATGAGATCTTGTCTGGGAACTCAATCAGTTATAGGATAAAATAGTAATATTTTTAAAAATACTTAATGCACCATTTCCATCTTTCACGGATTGCACCAACTTTAACAATATGTTTAGAACACTCTCACGAGTGCAATGATAAATTTCCCTTGTATCTCTTGCAAGAATTTTCTAAGTTGAGAGATGACATCAAAGATTCATCTCAATCCCTTTCCTCTTTCTCTCTCTCTTCTATTCTATCCACTACATCAAAGTGCACATCTTTTGTCCTCAGAAAACAGCATTTTATTATAAATCATCAATTATCATTTCTCTTCATTTAAACTTTTGTAGTTTCAAGTTTCTTAGTACATTCAAGCTACTATAATAGAAATACAATAAACTCAACTGTTCATAAATAACACATATTTGTTTCTTAATCTGGGTATTGAAAGTCTAAGATCAAGGCACCTGCAGGTTGGAAAATAAAGTTGATAGTTGATTTTTTTCTTACTTAAATAATGATTAATTACAAAGCTACTGACTACACTGATATGAGAACTCCAACCAACCTTTATGACCTAACTATCTCTTGAATGACTTGCTTCTCAATACTGTCATATTAGGATTTAAGATGATTATAGTTGTGGTTTTAATATTGAGTTATGTTTGAGACTTGAATCTGTTAACCACATCAATAAATTAATTCACCAATAAGTTCACAGCTGAACAAACTAAACAGGTGGACCTTGATTGGAAGAAAGAGGCCCACTCAACCAGTGTGTCATGGAGGAGGCATTCTTCTTTATCTCAAATCCCATTCCTACATACACTACTTCTGAGCTAGCATGAGGTAAGCAGCTCTTTCATATCTTCTTCATCTATCCTCTCCCATGATGTAGTCAGGTACCTCCCATGACTGAACTAAGATGTGATTTCCTTTACTTTTATTATGAAATTAATTAATTAAACATCAGTCTTTCTTTCACAATGACAGTTTTCCCAAAAATGTATATAAACTTTAGATATATGTTACTTAATATTTTAGTATACACTTCAGTATTATAAAGAACTTTTATTTGAGAGGTAGTATTCAAATAGAGTGACTACTAATAGTAAAAAAACAAAACAAAACAAAACAAAATGCTCATAACTTCAAAGTAATATTTTTTCCTGCTACAAATGAGAAGCTTGTTCAAGTTCATCAAAAGGGAAACATAAATGAACTACTAAGCCACATGTCTGAAGGAGAAAAGCACAAAACAGAGAGCTCTGACCATTTTTGAAAAGGGCTTCTGGAGCATATGACTGAATTAAATACTTAAAACCTGTCCACGACCTGATACCATGGTTATATTGTTATTATTATTAAAGAATACTAAATTTGAAAAGTTATTTGTGTCATGAAGCCCTTAGAATAGAAACTGGGAATCTAAATTTGGCTTGATTGTTAGTCAATGAATATACTTTTAGTTTTGTACAGGGAGATAAGAATGGATCAATTTGATTCTTCTACATGTTGACCGCCAGTTGAACTAGCACCATTTGTTGAAAATACTGTCTTTTTTCCACTGGATGATTTTAGCTCCTTTGTCAAAGATCAAGTAGGTGTCTGGGTTCGTTTCTGGGTCTTCAATTCTTTTCCATTAATTTACCTGCCTGTCAGACCAATTTCTCTTATGAACATCAGTGCAAAATACTCAACAAAATACTAACAAACAGAATCCAAAAACACATCAAAAACATTATTCACCATGATCAAGTAGGCTTCATCCCAGGGATGATTCAACAACCAAAAATCCCTCAACATAATCCACCATAAAAACAAACTGAAAGAAAAAAATCATAGGGTCATCTCATTACATGAAAAGCTGAAAAGCACTTTGCCAATATCTAACATTCCTTCATGTTAAAAGTATTGGAATGATCAGGGACACAGGCTCAAATGTAACATATTAAAAAGAACATACAGCAATCAAATAGCCAACAACAAATTAAATGGAGAGAAATTTAAAGAAATTCCACTATAATCAGGTATAAACAAAGCTTTACATTCTCTTTCTATATATTCTATATAGTACTTGAAGTTCTAGCTAGAGCAATAAGACAACAAAAGATCAAGTAGATACAAATTAGAAAAGTTGTCTAAGTGTCACTATTTCAGAACTCTTACAACTGATAAACACCTTCAGCAAAGTGGCTGGCTACAAAATTAACTCAAAGAAATCAGTAGCCCTCCTCAATACAAATGATAAATGAACCAAAAGTGAAATTAAGAAAAAATACTCTTCACAATAGCAACAAATATTATAAAATATGCTGTAATTCTAACCAAACAAATGAAATATCTCTATGACAAAAACTTGACGTCTCTGAAGAAAGATATTGAGGAAGAAATCAGAAGATGGAAAGATTGCCCATGCTTATTGATTAGTAGAATTAACATAGTAATAATGGGCATCTTACTAAAAGCAATATACAGATTCAATGCAATTCCCATAAAAATTCTAACACAATTATTTATATATCTTGAAAGATCAATTTTCAACTTTATAAGAACATGTGTGGTATGTACTCACAAGTATATATTAGCCATAAATTATAGGGTACCTAACATACACTTCACAGAACCAAACAAGCTAAATACTAAGGAAGGTCCAGTCAAGAATGCTTGAATATCACTTAGAAGGGGGGATAAAATAGTCATAGGAAACAGAAAGATGGAGGCAACTGGATGGAAAAGAGAATGGGGATGTAAATGGGGGTTGTTGGGATCAGGTGAGGCAAGAGACTAGAGAATCAATGAAAATCTACAGTGGGAGGGGCATTTCTAGGAAGTGTCAGCAAATTGTGATTGGGAGGCTCCCAGTAGTCAATGCAGAGGGGATATGGAATCTGAAGTAGCCACCTTCTATAGCCAGGCAAGTCCCCCAGGGGAAGGATAAAGATACTAAACCACTCACAAATTTTTTTCCCAAAGTTTGCCCTTTCTACAAGAAATGCTGGGGCATAGATATAGCAGAGACTGAAGGAATAGTCAACTTAAAATAACTGGCTCAACTTGAGCCATTCCATGGTCTTGCACCAATCCCTGACTCTACTAATGATATTATGCTTGATGACAGAAGTTTAGCATAGTTGTCCTTACAGAGGACAACCCAGCTGCTGACTGAAGCAGTTGCAGAGACCCACTGCAAATATTGGATGGAGCTGGAAGACTCTTATGGAAGAGTTGGGTGAAGAACTGATGGCCTCGAAGGGGATAGAAATTCCACAGGAAGACTAACAGTTTCAACTAACCTGAACCTTTGGGGACTCTCAGAGACTGAGCCACCAATTAAAGATCATATATAGGCTGGAGCAGGGTCCCCAGCAAATAGGTAGCAGATGTGTAGCTCAGTCTACACACGGATATCCCAACAATTGGAGTGGAAGCTGTCCCTACTGCTGTTGCTTGTCTGTGGAATCCATTCCACTAACTGATCTGCTTTGTCTGGCCTCAGTGCAAGAGGATGAACCTTACTCTGAAAAGACTTGGTGCTCCAGGGTGGAGGAGCTTTCCACTCTCTCAGAGGAGAAGGGGAGTAGGGCATGGGTGAGGGACTGTGTGAGAGGAGACCAGGAGGGAGGCAGCAATTGGGACTCGAAATAAATAAATAAATAAATAATAAGTTTAAAACAGAGTGCATGCTTGTATTTGTATTGAACAAATAAATTATATAAATGTGTTACCAAGAAATATACAGCTATCTTCTAAAAAAGTAAAATATTGGTTTTAATAAAATTTAACAATTATATATTTACCTAATGTATATATGCATATTTTTACATAGAAGTTTACATATATATTTATATGAGCACATATGTATGAAGATGAATGAGTACTTGAAAATTCATTCATATATTCATTTATCTATATGTATGCACATATATTTAGTGAAGAAATATACAGTTGATCTCAAAAAGTAGTAGTAAATGTGCTTTAATCTCTATTTGCTCATTAATCAGAGCAGCTTTCATTAGTCGTTTAGCCTGAGATAGGCTATTGACCATGAGTGTTATTTATATTTTGTTCTTTAACTTTTGTGATAAATATTTATTACTTACATTTTTTAAACAGAATGGAAAAATATACCTACATTATTATTCAGCTAAATATTATAGTAGTTTTGAAGTCAATATACCTGGTCAAAAACTTACCACATAAACACTGATTTGCCGAATGTGAAGCAGAAATAAATCAAGTAGACATGAAGTCTTTTAAAAGTCAAACATATGTACATGCAATTGAGAGTTGGCAAGTGTGTAATATACACCATGTATAGCTGCTCCAAAAACTTTGGAAAGTCTCCACATTGTCACTTTCACAACTTTAATATCCAGACTTCATTAATCTTTTGCTATTGCATTTCTCCTGCTATGGATCCTTGTATTGATTGAAAGACAATGACTACATGGAGATCCTCTCAGGTATCATTCTGGTTGTCTTCCTTTCTTGTTCTATAATCAACATGCAAAAACTTTCATGTAAAGACAGATTTCTGAATGTCAGGTATATGAAGTTACAGAAGCAGAGAAAGTGTAACCATGTGGGGTGACACCAATCTCAATTATTACTATAGTTCATCAGTAAAATTCTTGCACAGTAGCTTAAGCACATGTAACTTCTATGACAAATTTCAGATTAAATTTGATACTCTACTTTAAAAGTATTATAGACCAGCTGGCATGCAAATACTCTGATGAGGTCAATTAGAAGAATTAGAATGATCTCCCTAAAGACATTAGAGAACAACCCAAAGATAGTAGTAGAAAAGATTTATAGCTCTTAGGGGAATCTAAGTTAAATGCTGTTTCCCCAAGGGTCTAACCATTGCTACCTCCAAATGTGACCTAATTTGGAAATAGGATCATTGCAATATAATTAATTAAATTAGCATTTGTTTGTGTTGCTGATTCAATGGAACTGGTATCATCCTAAAGAAAATTTAGAGAGAATTCAATATGGGGAATGCCATATGCAAATGAAAGCAGATCCTGTGATACTTTTATGAGCCAAAGAATATCCAAGAGCACCAATAAATCAGTAGAAGGAAAGATGCCAAAAATAAATTCTCCCTTCACAGCTCTCAGACAGAAGAGTCCCTGCTGACAACTTGATTTTTAAACTGCCACCCTCCAGGACTGTAAGGCAGTGAACGTCTATAGCTTAAGTTGGATGGTAATTCATACTTACACTGTGTTACATCAGCTCCAACTAATTCATAAAAGTAGAAATCTACAATGTGGTATTATTTTACCCCAACATGTTTACGGATCAATTAAGAGTTAAATCATTGACACTAAGTGTTAAGTTACTAAGGATGAATCTAAGCTAAGGTCATTTTAATGTCAGAAAATAGAAGTGGCAATTACAACAACACAGCAACTGTGTATACAGAGAAGTTAGGCTCTTCTAACATGGTGCACATATGCATGCATATCAGATCAAATAAGTAAAATGAACCTTTAGAGAGAATCAGTGGCAAAACATTGGAAAGTTATTTATAACATTCACTATAGCTTCAGGCATAAGGGAAGTTACTATGTTTTTGTTGTCATTATAATCCTTGATGCCCATGGCTCACATCTACTATTGCTTCATATGCCCAGGATCTCATTTCAAATTGAGTATCTCTAACATTCATTTTATTCCTTAGTTTAATAATTACTAATTTTACTCTTCTACAATGATAGATTACAATATTATTTTTACATAAGTAGTTACATTAACTATTTCACTTACAACTTCATATTTCAAAGTGAAATGGCCCTCACAAATGTAAGCCGATTTACTCATTTCATTTTTGTGTTATTATATTCATGTGCATTCTTGTTGAAGAAAGTTGGAGTTTATTAGAAAAATGTTAATATATATTTAAGTACTGGGAGTAAAAAGGAGAGAGAGTGGTAAGGGAATGAGAGGAGAGAAAAGGAGAGGAGATGGGAAGGGGGGAGAGTAAGGTAGGAAAGGAGAACAAGAGATTTCATTGTGGATAATCTACAACTTCATGTCTTTTGTTCACATTACTGAATATTTAAATATTTATTGATCTTTAGAAAACAAAGCAGCAAGTACATTCTTTGTTAAAGGAGAGTAAAACAAGATGACAAATCCCTTTTAATCTACTTGCAAAACATAAAGTATATTTATCTAAAACCAAGAACTATATATTTGACTTCATAGAATTTTCTTGTGTATATAAAAGTGTTTGAGGACAGCTCAGGCTATCTACCAAGACTTTCAAAGCTATGTTTTTTAAAAAACATGAAGAAGGAGATGACTCAGTTGTCTAAGTAATTGCTGTCCAAGAGTGAGGACATGAGTTCAATCCCTTGAACCCACGTTAAAAAGCACAAGCTGGTGGCATATTCTTCTAGTTCTAGCACTGGGAATGCAGAAAAAGGAGGATTCCTAGAATTTGATGGCCAGCCAGTCTAATCTAATTAGCCAGGCCAGTAAAAAGACCCTGTCTCAAAAAAAAATTCTGAGGAATGATGTGTAAGCTGCTGTCTCACTTAAATCTATAACATGCTTGTGCATGTGCACCCACACATACATGTGAAGCCATATACATATGAATTTTATACATATAAGCAGATGTTTTCTTACATGAATATGCTTAATTTTCTAAAGAATGGCCTGAAGTTCAATCATTTAACTTATAAACTTAGTTTGTTTTTCAAATGTTACTCCTGTTAATATCTTTACTGATATACATCAGAGACATTAGTTACCCAGTACATACATATGAAAATACAAAAATAAGTGGTGAAATGGAAACTACATATCCAGTTTGAAATTTATCCAGCTTTAAAATAATTCTAAAACATATCATAACTGGATAAGAAAGAAAAATCTCTGGAAGTAAAGAGCAGGAAACAGTTTCTAAGACCAGGTGATTTAGCTTCACTTTAGGTCTAATTTTAGACCTGAATAATTCTTGGCAACCTCACAAAATCAGCTATATTTTATTACAATAAAGACTTATTCAGTAGTCTGTGTGGGACTGCATTGTCCCATTCCTCATCACTATGCTGTCCTCTTCATTGTTAGGTCTATTTGCTTCTCAATGTCTTATTACTGTTGACAAATATGAGCTATTTGAGTCTGGACAACTTCTTTCCCAAACTCAAGAACTGAGGTTGACTATTCTTCAATGATCAACACAAAGCCTGACTACACAGCTATACCTGACTACCTGGATTTTCAAGTTGGAACTGACCACTGTGTGTATCTCTAAAGAAATTTGTTATTCTACCATAGTGTTACAGCATAGCCACTTTGCCCAAATCCCTTGTATAGTTTAATAATGAAAAAAGGACCACCTCTTAAATCATCTTTCAGAGGAGTTTTACCTATGCCAAAATGTTATCTCTTGTGGTTAGAGATAGAAAATTGTTTTATAGTGAAGGACATTTTAAAATTCTTTACTTAATTTTAAAGCTGTCTTTTACCAAGTATTTGTAAAACTAGGAAGAACTGGAAGGAAGTACATAGATTGTATTATTAGAAAATGTCCATCTAAGAGCTTTCTATCTGTGCCTTCTTTACAACTAGGCTTTCTACAATCCCTCCTTGCTAATTTTTCTAACAAGAAAGTGTAGTTCCAGGGGACTTGATACTTGCTTGTGCATGAATTAATTTCTCAGTTTGGTATGAAAACCTCAAGAGTTCAGATGAATAAACAAGTTAAAAATTACATAAAGAATTAGCTATTTTAAGGAGAAATAGTCATAGAAAATGTCTGGAGATACTCTTTGAAAGTTCTCAGTAGTTAGTAAGAGTGGAGCGAGGGAAGTTAGGTCAGTCCTAAAGTAGTAGTTATGTTCACAGAATTGCAAGAACATGGTTAATAAGAATGACTGCATGTTCAAAATCTCTGCCAGAGTTGAATATTTTGTGACTTAGATTTTATTTTTAGGGTAATTATAATGATAACAGTGAAGGCAGTGGCCACTCAGAAAAGCAGACATTAGAATAGAACAGTGGAATGGGAAAAGGTATATAACTCTTAAGAAGAAAATGGGAGAAATGGTGGCTAAAACTTTAATCTGTTTAGTCTTACTTTTTTGTTCTGTCAAAATAATTTTATGGGTCAGGACAAGGCATGGTAAAGATCCAAACAAACACAATCCTGACTTTTCTTTAAAATTTCAGGGCAGTAAGCAACTTAGTTTTGGCTCATATCCTATGGTATGCCATAGAGTTAGCACACCTTTTTTTCCCATGGAGCAAAGGTGGTGCTTACTGCCTTGAAGGTCAGAATAATGCAACATCTATAATAGGCTGTGAATGCTGATTCTCCATTCTCCTGAAAACTCAAGCCCAATCTGTAGTTTCTCTCCATCCCTGCACCAATGAGAGATTCATTATTTCATGTAAACTATTCTGAAGTGCTGTCAAAGAGCAACTGCTTTGAGATCTCAAGGAGAAATCTCCACAGAATAGAGATCTTTTCCCACTTGGTGCATGTTATTCCTAGAAGAGATCAGTCACCCCAATCTCTAATGCAGCAGAAACCCATACAACATTAAATATTGTACCTGTGTTCAATATCTAGTGTTTTCAGAAAGAAAGTATCTGGAACTACACTTTGTTGTTATAAAAATTAGCAAGGAGGGATCGTGGAAAGCCTAGTTGTAAAGAAGGCACAGATAGAAAGCTCTTAGATGGACATTTTCTAATAATACAATCTAGGGACTTCATTCCAGGGACATATGCTCTTTCAATTATTGTCCCACTCCACATTTGGTGACAGATAAGCTGTTTAATATATCCAAGGTAACAGTGGGAGGATGGAGTAAACACAGGTAGTAGCTACAGCAATCCACATACCCTCACCATCTTGTCCATACTGTTGGTTCATTTCTGCCTCATTTTTCTAACTGGAAAATCTTTCTACTGTTGAAATACTCACAAAGGACCCTAACCTTGTATTTTTTAGTTCTAGCCCACATGCCACCCTGTGGCCTATGATTGATTAGGGCTATGCTTTAATGAGCAATGTTGGCTCCAGAACATTCTCATCTTCCTGACATATTTTTCTCAAGGTTAACTGAATTTGGTGCTTTTTCTACAGTTATCCTTTCATAAGAATATGATCTAAAGATATTTTTCTGTATTTAGTTTAAAAACATTCACTCTATTTTCAAAGGCCTTTAAAGTACTGCTTTATAGTTTTAGTACTGTATTTAAATCATTTCTACTACATCCATTCCCCATCAACTACTCCTTTGACCTCTAATTCCTCTCAATCCATCTTCTTCACACACACACACACACACACACACACACACACAAACACATTACCAACTCCATTTAATGAGATTCCTGCTTACATGTGTTTCAGACTAATCATTTGTGACTACATAAACTACTAATGCTTCTGGAGAAAATGGAGTCTTCCATTCTTGGCAGCCGTAGCTGTTATCTGTAGCTCTTCATCTAGGGGTGGGGTCTTGTGAAATTATTCCCGTCCACAATGACATGTCAATGATTGCATAGATCAGCAACTGTTCATAATGCAGACGTTAAGCGGCCAAAGGGTACCCAGGTCTAAATAGTATGTCTGCAAGGCAAGTGTTATCTTTTAGACTCTGGAAACATCAATGAATGGGGTTGAAGTGAAAGACTGTAAACAACAAGGGATCAAGACATCTGCTATGATCTTCTAGACATGGCTCATGCAACCATAAAATATAAACTTGGTTACCTCAAAAAGACCTGCATCATGGCTGCAAAAATAGGCATGTCTGCTATAAAGGAAACTTTTTTTTATTAGGGTTAATGAGAGCTATACCTACCTATCTCTCAGTATAAGAAAACACACTATTAGATGGTGACTAAACTTTTGTCTAGAATGACTTTTATTTGAGGTCCATGGGTGATGGCAGTCGATGATCTAGAGAAATAAGTTATACTACTTCTAGAACTCAAATTACTATAGTTACTGTAATTGTCAAAAATCAGCCAAAATGTTGTTGTATTTAAATCTGTTTAAATGTTTAAATCTGATGTCCTTTGCTATAAAAGGTAACATAAAGATAGCAATAGATATACAAAATTCAGAGGACAATTGCAACACTGTTGAGATTATGGTAAAAAAAAAATATCAGAAACTAGAACTTAAAACACATCTGGCATTTCTGGCCTATTGACAAAGCAAATCAAGAACATCTCCAGCTCCTAGTCAAGGACACAAATAGAGACTATCACTAAATTGACAAACAGATTTTTGTCTCCTATTCTCATCACTACCCTCAATAATAGGTCCTTTCTAGTCATTCTGACTAGCTACCATATTTCATAAATCACTAACTACAAGAAAATCAATGCATGTACTTTAATGAGAATAATGTTCAGCACATCTTATGCTAACTTGTCCTTAACTTTACTTCAGCTATTGAGAGATACAGCTATGCTGTTTTGAAAATAATTATGCTTTCACATTTCTTATAGCCCACCTTGCATATAGGAGGTATTGATAAACTCATTATGAAGTTCTCTTGAATGCATTCCTAACTTGTTCTATATTGTCCCTAGAAAGTAATTTAAGTGGTCTACTTATTTCCTTCAAGCTACAATATTTTCTCAGGACTCTTTCTCCCTTTAGTGTCTCTGTCTCTTATTGCTGTCACAGTACCATTGAAAACTTTGATGTCAATGTTTGGATTAGCTTTTTCATATGATTCATTCTATGTTCCTAATTATAGACTTGATTATAAATACACAATCGCTTCTGGTTTATGCCTGTGGTCTGTGCCACATGGCAGCTCCATACCCAAATAGCTCAGGGAAAGAGCTACCCTCCCAGGAGAGAGGACAAGACTGTGATCAGGGGTAAGGCTAGTACCTATGCTCAGAGGGACCTCTCCAGAACCCCCAGGACACAAGGACCTACAAGCAGCTTGGAACAGGAGCCTTCCAGTTTCCTTCTGCAGCTAGGGACCTAAGTCTGTGCCACAGACTCCATAGCCAAATAGGGCCAGTAGAAAGCTAGCATCCCAGGAGTGGAGACAAGACCATGAGTGGAGGTAAGAGGAGCACCATTATTCAGCAGGACCCACCCGGAATACACAGGACACAGGGACCAAGGAACAGACTGGGACAAGAACCTTCCTGTTTACGCCTGTGGTCTGTGCCATGCCTCTCCACACCCAAATAGCACAGGGAAAGAGCTACCCTCCCAGGAGTGTGGACAAGCCTGTGAGCAGGGGCAAGGCCAGCACCTCTGCTCAGCAGGACCTGCTCAAAACCCTTAGGACACAGGGAATAAGGAGTGGGCTTCCAGTTTCCTTCTGTGGCCAGGGAGATGATCCTGTGACACAGAGCTCCATACTCATTTCCAGGAGAGAGCTGGTCTCCCAGGAGTGCCAACACATCTTCAAGCATAGGCAAGAGCACCACTTCTGTTCAAATTCCTTGATCAAAAGGGACCTTTACAGAGCCATCAGGTCACAGGAACCAAGGAACAGCTAGGGAAAGGATCCTTCTGGTTTCTGTATACAACCTAGAGCTGACCCTGTACCATAACTCTCTAAACTCAAATTTCTCTCAGAGAGAGCTAGTCTCCAAGGACATAACACAAAGGCGTGCAGGAGGGACAAACCACAGTCAAAGAGAGCAAGATCAGCTAGCATCAGAGATAACCAGATGGCAAAAGGCAAGGCAAAAACATAAGGAACAGAAACCAAGGCAACTTGGCATCATCAGAACCCAGTTCTCCCACCACAGCAAGCCCTGGATACCCCAACACACCAGAAAACCAGACTCAGATTTAAAATCACTTCTCATCATGATGATAAAAGACTTTTAAAAGGAAATAAATAACTCCTTTAACAAAATACAAGAGAACACAGGTAAACAACTAGAAGCCCTTAAAGAGGAAACACAAAAATCCCTTAAAGAATTACAGGAAAACACAATCAAAGGAAATAAATAAAACCATCCAGGAATTAAAAATAGAAATAAAAACAATAAAGAAATCACAAAAGGAGACAACCCTGGAGATAGAAACCCTAGGGAAGAGATCAGGAGTCATAGACGTAAGAATCACCAAGAGAATACAAGAGATAGAAGAGAGAATCTTAGGTGCAGAAGATACCATAGAAAACATTGACACAACAGTCAGAAAAAATACAAAAAATAAAAACTCCTAACCCAAAACATCCAGGAAATCCAGGAAACAAAGAGAAGATCAAAAAAAAAAAAAAATAGGTATAGAAGAGAGTGAAGATCCCCAAATTAAAGGATCAGTAAATATGTTCAACAAAATTATAGACAAAAACTTCTCTAACATAAAGAAAGAGATGATCATAAACATTCAGCAAAACCCTCAATTGCCATAGATGGTGAAACCAAGATATCCCATGACAAAACCAAATTTACACAATATCTTTCCACAAACCCAGCCCTACAACGGATAATAGATGGAAAATGCCAACACAAGGAGAGAAACTACACTCTAGAAACAGCAAGAAAGTAATCTTTCAACAAACCTAACAGAAGATAGCCACACAAACATAAAAATAACATTGAAAATAATAGGAAGCAACAATTACTATTCCTCAATATCTTTTAACATCAATGGAATCAATTCCCCAGTAAAAAGACATAGGATAACAGACTGGATACATAAACAGGACCCAGCATTTTGCTGTATCCAGGAAATGCACCTGAGTGTTAAAGACAAACACTACCTCAGAGAAAAGGGCTGGAAAACAATTTTCCAGATAAATGGTCCCAAGAAACAGGCAGGAGTCACCATTTTAATATCGGATAAAATTGACTTTAATCCAAATTTAATCAAAAAAGATAAGGAAGGACACTTCATCCTCATCAAAGGAAAAATCTACCAAGAAGAACTCTCAATTCTGGACATCTATGCTCCAAATGCAAGGGCTCCCACATTCGTAAAAGATACTTTACTAAAGCTCAAAGCACACATTGCACCTCACACAATAATAGTGGGAGACTTCAACACCACACTCTCATCAATGGATAGATCTTGGAAATACACACTAAATAGAGACACAGTGAAACTAATAGAAGTTATGGATCAGATGAGTTTAATAGATATCTATAAAAAATTCCATCCTAAATCAAAAGAATATACCTTCTTGTCAGCACCTCATGGTACTTTCTCCAAAATTGACCATGTAATTGGTCACAAGCCAAATCTCAACAGATAGAAGATTGGAATAATCCCATGCCTCCTATCAGATCACTACAGATTAAGATTGGTCTTCAATGGCAACAACAACAACAGAAAGCCCACGTACACATGGAAGCTGAACAATGCCCTACTCAATGATAACTTGGTCAAGGAAGAAATAAAGAAAGAAATTAAAGACTTCCCAGAATTTGATGAAAATGAAAATACCACATACCCAAACTTATGGGACACAAAGAAAGCAGTATTTAGGGGAAAACTAACAGCTCTGAGTGCCTCCAAAAAGAAAATAGAGAGAGCATATACTAGCAGCTTAACAGCACACCTGAAAGCTCTAGAACAAAAAAGAAGCTAATACACCCAAGAGGAGTAGAAAGCAAGAAATAATCAAATTAAGGGCTGAAATCAACCAAGTAGAAACAAAAAGAACTATACAAAGAATCATCAAAACCATGAACTGGTTCTTTGAGAAAATCAATGAGATAGAAAAACCCTTAGCCAGACTAACCAGAGGACATAGAGACAGTATCCAAATTAACAAAATCAGAAATGAAAAGGGAGATATAACAACAGAATCTAAGGAAATTAAAAAGTCATCAGATCCTACTACAAAAGCCTATACTCAACAAAATTGGATAATCTGGATGAAATGGACAAGTTTGTATACAGATACCAAATACCAAAGTTAAGTTAGGATCAGGTAAACCATCTAAACAATTCCATAACCCTTAAAGAAATAGAAACAGTCATTAAAAGTCTCCCAACCAAATAAACCCCAGGACCAGGCAGGTTTAGTGCAGAATTCTATCAGACCTTCGAAGAAGAGCTAATACCAATATTCTTTAAACTATTTCACAAAACAGAAACAGAAGGAACACTACCAAATTCATTCTATAAGGCCACAGTTACACTGATACCAAAACCTCACATAGACCCAACAAAGAAAGAAAACTTCAGACCAATTTCCCTTATGAATATTGATGCAAAAATACTCAATAAAATTCTTGCAAACCAAATCCAAGAACCCATCAAAACATTTATTCATCATGATCAAGTAGGCTTCATCCCAGGGATGCAGGGATAGTTCAATACCCAGAAATCCATCAATGTAATAACAATGTAAAACACTACATAACCAAACTCAAAGAAAAAAACCACATGGTAATTTCATTAGATGCTGAAAAAGCATTTGACAAAATTCAACATCTCTTCATGATAAAAATCTTGGAAAGATCAGGAATTAAAGGACCATACCTAAACATAGTAAAAGCAATATACACAAACCAGTAGCCAACATCAAACTAAATGGAGAGAAACTTGAAGGATTCCCACTAAAATCAGCAACTAGACAAGGCTGTTCACTCTCTCCCTATGTATTCAATATAGTACTTGAAGTTCTAGCTAGAGCAATGAGACAACAAAAGGAGGTCAAAGAGATACAAATTGGAAAGGAAGAAATCAAAATATCACTATTTTCAGATGACATAATGGTATACTTAAGTGACCCTTAAATCTCCACCAAGGATCTGGTACAGCTGAAAAACAGCTTCAACAATGTGGCCAGATACAAAATTACCTCAAGCAAATCAGTAGCCTTCCTATACTCAAAGGATAAACAGGCTGAGAAAGAAATTAGGGAAATGACACCGTTTACAATTGTCACAAACAATATAAAGTATCTTGGTGTGACTCTAACCAAACAAGTAAAAGATCTGTATGACAGGAACTTCAAGTCTTTGAAGAAGAAAATCAAAAAAGACCTCAGAATATGTAAAGATCTCCCATGCTCATGGATTGGCAGGATTAACATAGTAAAAATGGCCATATTGCTGAATGCAATTTATAGATTCAATGCAATCCCCATCAAAATTCCAGCTCAATTTTTCATAGACTTGGAAAGAGCAATTCTCACATTCATTTGGAATAACAAAAAAACCCAGGATACCAAAACTATTCTCAACAATAAAAGGAATTCTGGGGAATCAGCATCCCTGACATCACTCTGTACTACAGAGCAGTAGTGATAAAAACTGCATGGTATCAGTACAGTAACATGGATGTAGATCAATGGAATAGAGCTAAAGTCCCAGAAATGAACCCATATACTTATGGTCACTTGATCTTGGACAGAGAAGCTAAAACCATCCAGTGGTTAAAAGACAGCATTTTCAACAAATGGTGCTGGTTGAACTGGAGGTCAACATGTAGAAGAATGCAAATTGATCCATTCCTATCTCCCTGTACAAAGTTCAAGTCCAAGTGGATCAAGGACCTCCACATAAAATCAGATACACTGAATCTAATAGAAGAAAAAAATGGGGAAAAGTCTCGAACGCATGGGCACAGGGGAAAACTTCCTGAACAGAACACTAATGTCTTATGTTCTAAAATCAAGAATCAACAAATGGGACCTCATAAAATTGGAAAGCTTCTGTAAGGCAAAGGACTCTGTCAATAGGACAAAATGGCATCCTACAGATTGGGAAAAGATCTTTACCAATCCTACCTCCAATAGAGGGCTAATATCCAATAGATGTAAAGAACTCAAAAAGTTAGACTCCAGTGAACCAAATAACCCTATCAAAAATTGTGGAACAGAGCTAAACAGAGAATTCTCAACTGAGGGAACTTGAAGGGCTGAGATGCACCTAAAGAAATGTTCAACATCCTTAGTCATCAGGGAAATGCAAATCAAAAAAACCCTGATATTCCTCCTCACACCAGTCAAAATGGCTAAAATCAAAAACCCAGGAGATAGAAGATGCTGGCGAGGACGTGGAGAAAGAGGAAATCTCTATTGCTGGTGGGATTGCAAGTTGGTACAACCACTCTGGAAATCAGTTTGGCAGACCCTTAGAAAATCGCTCATAACACTACCTGAGGACCCAGCTATACAACTCCTGGGCATATATCCAGAAGATGCTCAAATATGTAATAAGGACACATGCTCCAGTATGTTCTAGCAGGCATATTTATAATAGCCAGAAACTGGAAACAACCTAGATGTCCCACAACAGAGGAATGGATATATAAATTGTGGTACATTTACACAACATAATACTACTCAGCTATTAAAAACAATGACTTCATGAAATTTGCAGGCAAATGGATGGAACTTGAAAATACCATCCTGAGTGAGGTAACTCAGTCACAAAAGAATAAATATGATATGTACTCATTGATAAGAGGATATTAGCCCAAAAGTTTGGAACACCCATGATTCAATTCACAGCAACTGTTGGACTTGAGTGGGGTCTTAGGTGGAGGAATTGGAGAAGAGACTGATGGATCTGTGGGAGTTTGAAGCACTATGGGGAGGGAGCAACAGTGTCAACTATTCAGGCCCCCCAGTGTTCCCAGGAACTGGACCACCAACCAAAGAATGCACATGGAGGGACCCATGGTGCTGGTCACATATGTGGCAGAGAAGGGCCTTGTTGGCCATCAGTGGGAGTAGAAGCCCTTTGTTTTGAGAGTGTTAGATTCCCCAGTATAAGGGAATTTCTGGGAGGGAAGAAGGGAGTGGATGGTTGGGTGGGGGAGTACCCTCATAGAAGCAGGGGGAGGTGTGATGGGTTAGAGGGTTTCCAAGTGGAGACCTGGAATTAGAAACACAGTTGAAATGTAAATAAAGTATCAAAAAAATACACAATCAAGGAAAGTATGTCCCTTGATTCAAAGTTGCAACTATTATAGGAAATATCAATATGAAAATAAATATGATAATAAAATTGTAAGGGCTTATGCTTTAAGGCTTGCCTGTAAGGATTCTGCATTGGCTTTTCTTGTACATAACTCATATTCATGCTTTTTCAATACTGGGATATTAGTCTAGATTTTTCACCTTAGGATGGGACAACCAGTTATTAATCTACCTGATAATTCCTCATGGGGTCAGCCAACAGTGTTAAATGATGATTTTCCATCTTGGCTTGACCTGTTTACATTTGTTCCTTCCTCTCATAGGTTTTAAACAGAAGAATATTCTACCATGGTAACTCAGTGTGGGATGAAAATCATTCAAATTCAGTTATAGTAAGTATAGGAGGTATGTATCAGTATTCAAAGAGCAATGAAGGAGATTTTGGCCAGTGAGTACTACATTGTGTTGTACAATGAATAAATTCTGTGAGAAGAGTGTTATGCAATGCCTATGGAAGTTCAGGAGTTACTCGTGTACCACATATGAGCTTTTTCTTTCACTCTAGAATCAGGCTGAGGGAGCATGTAAAATGTGTTTGGGCTCCTTATTAGCTCACCTATACTATACTTAAAATTATTAATCCCAACAGAACAACTCAGTTTCCATCCAATTTCTACTATAAGGTATACATGAGTTCATTGTGCAGGACAACACACAGTTTCATCTTTTAGAGCTCTTCCCACTTTTGGGAGTTATTTCTAATTTTTCTGTAATAAATCTCTTTGTTCTCCTCACTTCTAATTTATACCTCTTTATTCTCCTTTACCATGAGACAATAAACTTAGCAGGTACTGTCTTAAGATATCTTTAGTCACCAATGAATGTCTAGGATACTATCACCCCAAGATAACTTTATCAAGCAGCCAGAAAAGATACTCTATCACTTTAAAAGGAACCACATCATTGGGGATCTAATATTCAGCCTTATGTCTACAATTCAAAATAATGAATTTTTAAAAATACATCTGATATACTGTTTTAATGCTGAGAAAGAAAATAAATTTTGCAAAGTGATTATCCATGTCCTGTAGTTTATGTATTATTTTAATTGCCAGTCACACCTCATTAGAGCTAGGGAAAAACATAAGAAAGGTCAATGCAAGTCTCATCTCTGAACCAGTTTATCAATAAAGCAACAGTATGAGAGGAACATTCACTTCAAGCAAGACAATTTCTGAAGAGAGAAGACAGAAGAATGTCTAGTGTGTTGTACCACAAGTTTCTTCTAAAAGTGGTCTTCAAGCCTAGTTTCATGTTTTATATTTGATTACTTTTATTTTATTCAATATATAAAACTGTATATGTACAATCACAAGCCTATATACATGCATCTACAAAATGTGTTCTTCCTCTCCAGATGTTTTTTCATGTGTTTTGTTAGTGTACGGCAAGAAAACTTCTGGAATAATTCTTTTGAATCATCAAATGTTTTTTAATATTCATATTACTTTCATATCTTATAAAGCTAGAGTGAGATAGTATGCAGCACCCATTTTCTGTGATTTTAGTAATACCCCCAAAGACACATCATTATTCTTTCAATTTTACTCTTTAAACTATCACAGAAAAATAAAAATACAACAAAAACCCAAATGCTATAATGCAAAGACTTGAAGAAGTCTTTGAATTAGAGCTATTCATGACATGTCTGTAATCTGCTGATCCCCGAGTCTGTAAAAAACGTGCTCAACCCCTGGCCTCAAATTTCCTTACTCAGAAAATGACCATAGGTTCACCTTTATTTTGTGGCTTATAATTCATTTCAGCAAGAATGAAACACTAGAAAGAAAATAAAATAAAAATGGCTAGGAGCCCTCTTCCAACTTGGCCATAATGAGATCAATTTCTTAAACAGAAGGTTATCATAGATTACAGGACAACAGCACATATATCATTTTCTTCTATCTTTTTTTTCTGCTTGTAATGGAGCCTTACTCTAACGTTGTGAAGTTGTACCTGTTGAAACACAGAAAGGGAAATGATTTTAAAACAAGGTAAAAACTGAGCAAGTACTTATACAGAGGCATGATGTAAAACAGAATTCCTTTTGAGTTAAGATAAATTGGAAAATCACCAATCAACAGTATTTGGACTCTTCTAAAAAGTTGTAAATGCCCTGCAAGAGCTTTATACTAACTGAAAGTTACCTTGTCATTCCAATGCATTGCTTTGCTCCTTTGCTCAACTACAATTTGTCAATATTTATTTGCATCAACAATATCCCTGAAATGTGTTTATTTTCTACAATTTGAATTTGAGTTTTAAAATCCATCTAATCACAAGCTCATGCCTAGAGACAAGTTCTGGCAACATCATTTAACATTCTAGAGAGATGTGGGAAAGGAATAAATGCATTTGTGGAGAAGTGTGTCATGCGATGCAAATGAGGGAGATCTAGGTAGAGCCTTACAGGGTTTCTAATTTAGTTTTTCGGATAGCTAGACACTTGTCTCTCATTTTCAATCACTCCTCTGTTTGTAGAACACTTCGATTGGCTGCCATGATAGCAAAATTATAGGCAATTAGATTTAGAGGTCTAATCTTTCCTATGATTTCTGCTTCAGAAAAGTAAAATGAGAGGCAAGTTAGTTCCATCTTCACAAAAAAACAGTATTGTTTCAAAGTATCAAAAGCTTTGTCTCTTACAGAATCAAAGGGTCTAACCTTTAATATCAATCACATTTTTCATGAGAATCAGAACTTTTCAGGTTGGGGATTTGTGACAGAGAAAATGATTTAATCAATCTGCTATAGGCTTACTCTAAGACATAATGATGGAGACATTTGGCAACAGCTACTAACCCACCTGCAGAGAAAACTTCCATCTCATTTCATCTGTTGAATTGTTCATAGCATCTAAGCTAATGGTTACTTGTTCACAATTAAAAATACCACCTTGCCTTCAGAAATTGTTCCAAGAAAACTGTCATGGAGTCTGCAGGATGTGAACGTTAATCCATTCTCTCAGTTTAAATGCTAGCTCACCATGTGTACACATATATAATGTCTCTTAAAGTGGCTAACTGGAGTAAAGTACAAAAGTCTCATTAAGAAAAACTTGGCTATCTTTCTGCACCTGTCTCTCCAGTGGTAGTCTTAAGTGCTGTATCTATTTGCATTTCATTTTCTACCCATGTTTATGGAAGCTATCACTGTTGCATTGAGATGCACATTTCAATTTGTGTTTCATGGGCTTCTTCTGTCCTGGGAAATGAGGATCAGAATACCTGCTTATGCTAAAGTTTGTTGGACAGATCTTCCTTTATCCTTAGAATCAATTGTGTCTCTTTAGAATGCATGACTGCCAATAATGCATTCTGGTTTCTATATTACAAAATAATGCAATCGAAATCACTAAAAGCAAAGCAAATTTAAAACAGCACACATTTTAAAATTGGAATGTAGCAATGCTACCATAAAGGAGCATCTTGACAATGTAGGATGCAGTGCTTTGCACTCTCATATTGCTGTGGTTAAAAAGTAGTGGAAATACAACTTTAAATACAAAGGAATTCATTCAAATATAATTATTAAAGACATGATATCTTAGAATTCTCAAATCAAATATCTTGACAGATATGCAGACTAGAGTCATTAGTTACTGCATCAAATATGTTTTCTTTGTTACATTAGCTGAAGTTGAATATTTTTTCTTTTTATTTATTTTTTAATTACTTTTATTTTTTACAACCCTGCTCCTACTGGTCCCCCCTCCTAAAGTTCCTTATCCCATTCCTCCTTGCCCCTGTCTCCAAGGGGATGCACTCCCCCCAACAAGCCTCTCGACTCCCTGGTGCCTCGAATCTCACAAGGGTTAATTGCATCTTCTCTTACTGAGGTCAGACAAGGCCGTCCTCTGCTTTATATGTATCAGGACCTTGGACCAGGTTGTGTATGCTGCCTGATTGATGGCTCAGTGTCTAAGATATCTCAGGGGTCAGGATTAGTTAAGACTGCTGATCTTCCTATGGGGTCACCCTCCTTCTTCCCCAGCTTCTTCAGCCTTTCCCTAATTCAACCACAGGGATCTCAGTCCAATGGTTGGGTATAAGTATCTGCATCTGTCTCAGTCAGCTGCTAGTTGGGCCTGTCATTGGACATCTACTCTAGGCTCCTGTCTGTAAGCATACCATAGCATCAGTAATAGTGTCAGGCCTTGGAGGCTCCTCTTGAGATGGATCCCAAGTTGGGCTAGTCACTGGGCCACCTTTCCCTCTGTCTCTTCTACATTTTTGTCCCTACAGTTTCTTTGACAAGAACAATTCTGGATCAGAATTTTTGACTGCGTGATTTGCTTTCTTGCTAGAATTGTTGGTTACAGAACATTTTACTCTGAGTCAGTAGAGAAGAAACTCATTGTTTGCTTGGGAAATGGTGCTTCAGTATCTGAGGCACTTGCATTGTATAAATCTGATTTTTAACTACAGAGACCATCCTGGGAAAAGGGTATCTTCATGATTTTGTGTTCCAAGAATGTGTAATATAGACAAAATGTAGACTAAATGAAAAGATGCATTATTAGAGTAGTGACAAGAATAAATGAGATTATGAGAATTTAATCAGTAATAAGCCTGGATTTCAGTAGTAAAAATATATTAATATACCTCTGAAAGAGACTGAGCCAATAAAATCCCAGAAATACAATATACATTAAAATATAAGCATGACTACACAAAATACAAACTCACAGAGATTAAACAATTTACTACTTAATGATGTGTGTGTAGATCACTGAGGAAATCAAGAAGGAAAATTTAATATTTTTGAATTGAATGAAAATTAAGATATAACATTAAAATATGTAGACACAATGATGGCAGTCTTAAAAGAGAAGTTCATAGTGCTGAATGCTTCATCAAAATTTTTAAGATACTTGTTTAGATATATAACCCACTTTAAGTGGATTATTTGGTGTTTTAATAACTAGTTTCCTGAGTTCCTTATGTATTTTGGACTTTAGGCCTCGATCATATATGGAGTTAGCAAAAATCTTTTCCCATTTTGTAGGCTGTAGCTTTATCAAATTGATGGTGTCCTTTGTTACAGAAGCTTTTCAGTTTCATGAGGTCCCATTTATTACTTTCTTATCTTAGTCTCTACTCTATTGGTGTTGTGTTCACAAAGTTGCCTCCTGTGCCAAATGCATTCAGGGCTATTATAAACTTTCACTTTTATCAGGTTCAGTGTCTCTGTTTTTATGTTGCTGCAACTGGACTTGAGTTTAATACAAGGTGATAAATGTGGATCTATTTGCATTCTTTTACAAACCGACATATATTTTGACTAATACCATTTTTTGAAGATGCTGACTTATTTTCAGTGTATATCTGGTTTCTTTGTCAAAAATGAGGTGACGATAGGGGAGTGGATTTATGATTGAGTCTTCAATTCAATTTCGTTGATAAACAAATCTGTTTTTATGCCACTTGTAGTTTTATTACTATAGGTCTTGTATTACAACTTGAAGTCAGGGGTGGTGACACCTCTAGCAGTTAATTTTCAATAGAGTAATCTCAAATGACTGAGAAACACTTAAATAAATGTTTAATATCCTTAGTCATCAGGAAATGTAAATGAAAACTACTTTGTGATTCCATCTTACACTTGTCAAAGAGACTAAGATCAATAACACAAGTGACATCTTTTATATAAGAAAGAATATGAACCAAGTGGAACGCTCCTCAGTTGTTGGTGGCAGCGCAAAATTGTACAGTTTCTATGTAAACCAATATGACAGTTCCTCAGAAAATTAGGAATCAATCCACCTCAAGTGCCAGCTATACCACTTTTGTAAATATACCTAAAGGATACTCCATCCTATCACAAGGACACTTTCTCAGTTATGTTCATTGCAGGATTTTTCAAGATAGCCAGAATCTGGAAACAACCTAGATGTACCTCAACTGAAGAATATATTAAAAATACAAGTAGTACATTTATTCAATGGAATGTTACTTGGCTGTATAAAAAATGACCTCATTATATTTGCAGACAAATGGATGCAACTAGAAAAATCATTCCTAGTGAAATGATTATGGTATGTATTCATTTTTAAGTGGATATTAAATGTTAAAGAAATGATAACCAAGCTAAAATCCATAGACCCAGAGAGGATAGGTAAAGCAGAAGGCTCTAGAGAGCATGCATGCATATCACTGGCAAAGGGAAATAGAATAGATTTTGAGTTTGGACTGGGGCCTAGGGGGATAGGAATGGGATGAATCAGGTTTAGGGGAAGAAGGAATGGAGGGAGAGAGTGAAGATAGATAGCTAGAATTGGGGGCCTTTTGTTGGTGGTGTGGAAACCTAGAGCACTGGAAACACCCTGGAATCTACAAATATGATCCCAGTGAGGACTCTCAGCAATGGAGGATACTGTCTGAACTGGCCATTTTTTTAGCCAGACAAAGCTTTCAGTGGTGGGCTGAGGTTGCATTTGGTCAAGATGTTGGTAGGCAGTCAAGATAGAGATCCTCAAACAATCCAGGCTGATGCAGGACAGAGAGTTGTTCTTTGAAATCTGATCATGGAGGCCTCATTGCTAAGGACAACATCCATACAGCTCATTGAATATAGCAACCTTATGCCTGCATGGAGCTTTCCCTGCTGTATTATATTTCATCCAGGAAGGCACTCTGTAGTCTATATAAAGAGAGAAGTGTACACCAACCTAACCACAAAAGACTCTATCTGCAATTATTTCTGCCTGAAAGACATGCTAGCCAATAGTGATGAAGAACTTGGAGTGACCAACCAATTTCTGGTTTAACTTTGAGGTACATAAGAAGTGCCCATGCCCTATACTGCCAAGACAGACAGGAACTGGACCTGAATAACCCAGAGACTGAAGGTAGAACCAAATATAACTAGAAAAAACAATGAAATTATTCATAATGACAGTCTCTTATACTCATAGATCTCTGTCATATTACATCTTCATTATAGAGTCTTCCTTTGTGAGCATATTGAAGCAGGTACAGAGACCCAAGCCAGATATTTTGCAAAGAGCCTAAATTGGAGGTCTCCTTTGGGTCCCTCCACTCAGAGCTCAGGGAACCCTACGTAAGAGGAGAAAGAAAGACTGTAAAAATCAGAAGGGATGGAGGATACCAGGAGAACATGATTCACTAAATCAAATATACAGGGCTCACCTGTGTTGACAAAGACTGAAGGGACAAGCATGGTGTTGCATGGGTCTGCACCAGGTCCTCTGCATGAAGGTTATTGCTGTTACTTTGGTATTTTTGTGGGACTGAAAACAGTGGAAGCATGTATGTTCTATACTTTTTTGGAATTTTTTAAAATTACAAATGTCATTCCATTTCCCAGTTTCCCCCACCCTCAGAAACCCACTATCTCATTATGCTCCCCTTGCTTCTATGGAGGAGTGCCCCATCTCAGTCCTGCCTCCTCGCCCTCGAATTCCCTTACACTGGGACATCAGGTCTTCACAGGACAAAGGGCCTCTCCTCCTATTGATGACTGACAAGACCATCCTCTACTACATATGCAGCTGGAGCCCTGGGTCCCTCCATATGTACTCCTTGGTCAGTGGTTTAGTCCCCAGGAGCTCTGGGGGGTCTGGTTAGTTGATATTGGTGTTCTTCCTATATTGTTGTTCTTCTTATGGAGTTGAAAAACTCTCCAGTTCCTTTAGTCCTTTCTCTAACTCCTCCATTGGGGACACCATGCTCTGTCCAATGGTTGGCTGTGAGCATCCACTTCTGTATTTGTTGTGCTCTAGCAGAGCTTCTCAGGAGACAGCTATATCAGGCTCCTGTCAGCATGCACTTCTTGGAATCCACAATAGTGTTTGGGTTTGGTGGTTGTATATTGGATGGATTCCCAGGTCAAGCAGTCTCTGGATGGCCTTTCTTTCAGACTCTACTCCATACTCTATTTCCATATTTCCTCCCGTGAGCATTTTGCTCCGTCTTCTAAGAAGGACTGAAGCATCCGCACTTTGGTCCTCCTTCTTCTTGAGTTTCATGTTGTCTGTGAATTGTATCCTGGGTATTCTGAGCTTCTGAGCTAATATCCATTAATCAGTGAACACATACATGTGTGGTCTTTTGTGATTGGGTTACCTCACTCAGGATGATATTTTCAAGTGCCATCCATTTGCTGGCGAGTTACATGAAGTCATTGTTTTTAATAGCTAAGGAATATTACATTGTGTAAATATACCACATTCACTGTATTCATTCTTCTGTTGAGGGACATCACAGTTGTTTCCAGCTCCTGGCTATTATAAGTATGTCTGCTATTAACATAGTGGAGCATGTGAGCTTATTACAAGTTCGAGCATCTTCTGGGTATATGCCCAGGAGTGGTATAGCTGGGTCCTCAGGTAGTTCTATGTCCAATTTTCTGAGGATCCACCAAACTGATTTCCAGAGATGTACCAGCTTGCAATCCCACCAGAAATACAAGAGTGTTCCTGTTTCTTCATATCCTCACCAGCATCTGCTGTCACCTGAGTTTTTGATCTTAGCCTTTCTGACTGGTGTGAGGTGGAATCTCAGGAAATTTGCATTTCCCTGATGACTAAGGATGTTGAACATTTTTTTAAGGTGCTTCTCAGCCCTTTGAGTTCCCTTAGTTGAGAATTCTCTGTTTAGTTCTGTTCCCTATTTTTAAATAGGGTTATTTGGTTCTTGAGTTCTTTCTATATATTGAATATTATCTCTCTACTGGATGTAGGATTGGTAAAGATCTTTTCTCAATCTGTTGGTTGACATTTTGTCCTATTGACAGTATTCTTTGCCTTACAGAAGCTTTGCAATTTTATGTGGTCCCATTTGTTGATTCTTGATCTTAGAGCATAAGCCATTGGTGTTCTGTTCAGGAATTTTTCCCGTGTGCCAATGTTTTTGAGGCTTTTCCCCACTTTTCTATTTTATTAGTTTCAGTGTATCTGGTTTTATGTGGAGGTCCTTCACCAACTTGGAGTTGAGCTTTGTACAAGGAGATAAGAATGGATCAAGTTGCATTCTTCTACATGCCGACTGCCAGTTGAACCAGCACCATTTGTTGAATATGTTGTCTTTTTTCCCACTGGATTATTTTTGCTCCTTTGTCAAAGATCAAGTGACCATAGGTGTGTGAGTTAATTTCTGGGTTTCTGATTCTATTCCATTTATCTACCTGCCTGTCTCTGTACCAATACCGTATGGTTTTTATCACTATTTCTCTGTACTACAGTTTGAGGTCAGGGATGGTGATTTCTGCAGAAGTTCTTTTATTGTTAAGAATATTTTTTACTATACTGGGTTTTTTGTTATTCCAAATGAATTTGAAAATTGCTCTTTCTTACTCTATGAAGAATTGAGTTGGAATTTTGTTGGTGATTGTATTGAATCTGTAGGTTGCTTTCAGCAAGATGGCCATTTTTGCTATATTAAACTGCTACTCCATGACCATGGGAGATCTTTCCATCTTCTGAGATCTTATTTGATCTCTTTCTTCAGTGACTTGAAGTTCTTGTCATACAGATCTTTCACTTGCTTGGTTAGAGTCATACCAAGATACTTTACACTGTTTGTGACTATTGTGAAGGGTGTCATTTCCCTGAGTTCTTTCTCAGCCTGTTTATCCTTTGAGTATCGGAAGGCTACTGATTTGTTTGAGTTAATTTTATATTCAGTCACTTTGCTGAAGTTGTTTATTATGCTTAGGAGTGTTCTGGTGGAATTTTGGAGGTCACTTAAGTATATTATCATATTATCTGCAAATAGCAATATTTTGACTTCTTCCTTTCTGATTTGTATCCCTTTGACCTCTTTTTGTTGTCTATTTACTCTGGCTACAACTTTGAATACTAAATTGAATATGTAGGTAGAGAGTGGGCAGCCTTGTCTAGTCCCTGATTTTAGTGGGATTGCTTAAAGTTCCTTTAGAATTTAATGAAAATGAAGGCACATCATACCAAAAGTTATTGGACACAATGAAAGCAGTGTTAAGGGGAAAACTCATACCTCTGAGTGCCTCAAAAAAGAAACTGGAGAGCGCATACAATAGTAGCTTGACAGCATACCTGAAACCACTAGAACAAAAAGAAGCAAATACACCCAAGAGGAGTAGATACCAGCAAATAATCAAACTCAGGCCTGAAATCAGCCAAGTAGAAACAAAAAGAACTTTACAAAGAACCAACAAAACCAGGAACTGGTTCTTTCAGAAAATCAACTAGATAGATAAACCCTTAGCCAGACTAACCAACGGGCACAGAGACAGTACCCAAATTAATAAAATCAGAAATGAAGAGGGAGGCATAACAATGGAAACTGAGGCAATTCAAAAAATCATCAGATCCTACTACAAAAGCCTATGCTCAACAAAATTAGAAAATCTCGATAAAATTTACAATATTCTAGACAGATACCAGGTGCCAAAGTTAAATCAGGATCAAATAAACCATCTAGCCATTCCTATAGCCCCTAAAGAAATAGCAACAGTCATTAAAATTCTCCCAATGGGGAAAAAAAATCCCAGGACTAGTTGATGTTAGAGCAGAATTCTATGAAACCTTCTAAGAAAACCTAATACCAATACTCTTCAAACTATTCCACAAAATAGAAACAGAAGGAACATTACCCAATTTGTCTATGAAGCCACAGTTACACTGATACCAAAACCTTGCAAAGACCCAACAAAGAAAGAGTACTTCAAACCAATTTCACTTATGAATATCGATGCAAAAATATTCAATAAAATTCTCACAAACCAAATCCAAGAATACATCAAGACAATCATTCATCATGATCAAGTAGGCTTCATCCCAGTGATGCAGGTATTGTTCAATATATGGAAATTCATGAACATAATCCACTATATAGACACACTAAAAAAACACATGATTATTTCATTAGATGTTGAGAAAGCACTTGACAAAATTCAACACCTCTTCTTGGTAAAAGTATTGGAAAGATCAAGAATTCAACACCCATACCTAATCATAGTAAAAGTAATATACAGCAAACCGGTAGCCAACATCAAACTAAATGGAGCTCTGTCTGATTCTTTTGCTTGCTCTTTGGACTCCTTTCCTTCTATTGTATTCCCTTGTCCAGTCTCAAGGAAAGGGCCTTTGCCTTGTGCTATAGTACCTTATTTGCTGGGTTTTGTTTGTTGTATCTTGGAGGCCTCCTCTTTTCTGAAGGAAAAAAGAGGTTAGGTACATCTGTTGGAAAGGGGAAAGGGGATGGGAGCTGGGAAAAATAGATGAAAGGGAAACAATGGTTGGGTTGTGTTATATGAGAGTAACTCTATTTCCAGTAAAAACTTTGAGATATCTTAAATAAGTAAGTTAATGGCACACTTAGAGTATGGGGAATTCAAGGAAAAGCCAAATTCTATAGTAGTACACAGTAACCATCAAAATCAGCCGGGAATGAATAAAATTTTTAAAAAATCATACAAAGAATCAAGGAAACAAAAGCTTCTTTGAAAATATGAACAAAACATACAACTTCATAACTAGAGAGAGAGAGAGTGAGAGAGAGAGTGAGAGATAGAGAGAGAGGACCCAAATGAATAATACTGGCCATCAAAGGTAAACATTCCAGCAGACACTAATGAAATTCAGAAAATCATGAGAAAAATGGATGAATTTGTAGATACATCTCCTATGCCAACATTAAGGCAAGCTAAAATAAATATTTTAAATATCTCTATAACCAGCAATGAGATTAAAACAATCATAAAAATAAAATGTCTTCCGAGTTAATGAATGTCAAAAATGAGATGGATTTACTTCAGATTTCTACTGAAACTTCAAAGACACTTCTAATATCGACACTAATCAAATTGTTGCACCAAATATAGAAAGGCTTTGAGTTCTTTATATGTACATTATCATCTTAATAGCAAAAGAAGATAAAGACGTGATATAAAGTGAAAATTGTAGGGTGATCTCACTGATGAATATAGTTGAAAAATTATCAGTAAAATGTGTCTAAACTGAATTCAGAATCAGATGAAAAGATCATTAATCATGACGAAGTTTCATTTATTTCAATTATGCAAGGATGATGATTCAACATATGCAAATAAATAAGTATAATGAATTACATAAATTCAAAGAGAAACCACAGGATCATGTTCCATTAGATGGCCCCACACTGTATACATAGGCAACAATAATTGAACTTAGTGCATTGTGAAAAGAAAAAGATACAGAGATAGGAGAGGGATTATATGGGTAAGTTTTGAGGGGATTTAGAGAAGGTAAATGTGGATATTGTCATATTTCATATTATACATATGAAAATTCTGAGGAAGAAATAAAAATTACAAAATTAACCAAGCCAAGAAAAGGGGATGCAGAAGGAAACTCTTGGATCATTTTAGTATACTTTAAAACTCCAACAACAGAAATACATAAATTGAGACAAGGCATAAATTGAGAGCTGCTGGAAGGAAAATGATAGATAAAAGAAAGAAAGGTAGGCATGTCTTTTAAACCACAACCCAAGAAATTGGGTGTTTTAACAATTTAGGCCAGAAAATAGAACCATGGCAAAAGTGAAGAGTGGCTTCATCAAAATACCTAGTAAGCTCAGAGAGTCAAAGCAAATATCCTCAAAATTTTGGCCAGTATCTAAAGGAGATGGCAAGAGGAGATAAAGACATACTTTTGAATTTGAAGCCCTGTGTCAACTACACTGGGGAAGGAGCTTCTGGGAAAGATGGATACATGGTCTCCTTAAGGATATAGGTATTTCCCCCATCATTCTACTATATGTCTTCAGTGAATCAGCTTTCCTGAGCCCACGGGATGACAGTCTAAGATGGATTAACTCTTAAGGCAATGATATAAAATGTTTTAATATTTGGAGCAGATCAGAACATCATGTTTCTTTCCAGTACTAAAAGTAGAATTCAGATTGTATCCTTTGACCCAGAATAAATACTTTTCTTTTAGTGGGTCTCAACAAAGCCCTGATATGTAAACATTTTATATGGTATTTTAAATTATTTTATTGAAAATAGATTCTTCTCTCACACAGTTAATCTCAACCACAGTTTTCCTCCCTCCCAGGTCCTTTCCACTTCTCTTCTACCTTAGATCCACTTCTACTCCATTTTCTCTTCAGGAAAGAGCAGGCCTTCAGGACACAATAGCCAAATGGGAGAAAGCATAACAAAATAAGACAAGCCAAAAGCTTATCTCTTATCAAGCCTTTTATCAAGGCTGGACAAGGCAACCCAATATGAGGAAGAGAAACTCAAGAGCAGGCAAAGGAGTCAGAGAAACACCAGCTCCCACTGGGAAGAAGATATGATATTTTCATTTCTACTGTTACCAGGGATACTGGAAATAGGCTTCAAAGCTAGCTGAAAGTGAAGGCTTCATATTTTGGAGTCTCTAAGTGAGCTAACCCCATAAAACAGTCCCCCAAAATGGCTGGGGCCTTAAAATCATGTAAGAGGTGAGCTGCAATCAGGATGCAGCAGTGTTTATAGTACTCACTCTTGCTGATATTTGTGTCTTAGAATGTAATCTAGGGGAAGCAAATCAGTTGAATTTAATCATTGTGCAACCACATCAGTTACTATTGTATGTAAGCATGAAGAAAAAAAAACTAAGACACCAGTTGATTATACAAGGTCCAAGCATTAAGAAAATCACTACTAAAATTATCATAGAAAAAAACCAGTTTCAAATATGAAGATTCTGATATCCAATTCTTAATCTGCTCACAAAAAGGAGTGGGTGCCTGGCTCAAAGTTTTGGTCATGCACTCGTGTATAAGTTCCATGCATAACAGGTCAGTTAGAGAAAGGGAGATAGCATGAAACCTAACTAGAAGCAGTTGCTCTAAACACATTTGCCATTTCTGGCAAACAGGACAGAAAGAAGGGTACTGATGGCTTCAGAACAAAGACACGAATGAAGCTGCTACTTTTGATGTCCCTTCGCTGAAACATTATGACCAGTTTCTATCTACAGTTTGCTCAATTGTATGGCCATAAACCAACAATGAAAATCTCTGAAGACTGCCTAAATGGTTGTTCAGTTCTAGATAACTATTGATACATGGGGTACCCTTGTAAATGGAGCTAACTAACTATGGTTTTTACCATAACATGGGTAATGAATATAGTCAGTGGGTAAGCAATGATTATGAAGTATGCCAGAGAACACATAGCTGCTTCAACAATGCTGTTCTACTGGACACCATTAGAGGTGCCAGACACACATCCTTCTCACGGTCAGCATCCTTTACGTCTAACACCTAGCATTATTTACCAAGAGGACTTCATCTTGTTCATCTAGATTATGATCAACTGTTTTAATTAAATTAATAATACATCAACAGTGCTTTATCAACCTAAGCTACTCTTCCATTTTTAATGATAAGATTCAAAGACAGTGCACTTAAATTAATTACAACCTAACATGGTAAAGTTCTCAAGAAAATGATGACGAAATCCATAAAACAAGACTGCTCCTTCCTATTAGTGTCTCTTTCTTAGTTTATGTAAGTTCTTGGCGTTGTTCTCTCCCCATATGAACTATGTTCTTGGTTATCCTGTGTCTTAGAGAAAGTCCTGTTATTCTTACCAAAATTTTTATTTTGGGATCGATTTTGAGGTTAGTTTTCAAAGTTATCACTGATTGAACTCTAACCTTATCTTATGGAAGCCCTACTCAGAGCAATTCCTCACTTTTGTTTAGCAATTATAGAGAATAATTCCAAGGGTTTGTTTGGTTTGCATGCTTTTCACTGTGGCTGCATTTCCTGTGTATCCAATGAGTCAGATCTATCCCCGTATCCTGTTTCCATATGGTAACCTCACCTTTAGCATCTGACATCCATACAAGCAATTCATCCCATGATGATTAGACAGTCAGGAATCAAATCATTCCCAGTCCTTTTAAAATCTGTTTTTCTTCTAGCATGTACCTATGAGTTAGGACTATTCTAGAAAATCCTGATTCTCACACCAATTCAGAGGGAACATTGCATCTCTCTGTTCACATAACACTTCTAACACTGTGCACATTAGTGAACTTATTTCCAACAGCCTCTGGGGGTGTATAATAGATGATTTGTAACACTCTAACTAGAGGTAAGTTCAGATCCCATAAGTTAAGAATATAATTAGACAGGACCATTTGTCTTACAGATGCCAAGCCCAAGACAAGACATGCCATAGTTCTCTTCAAGGATATGAACTCAAAAATAGCCGATGAAGGTGATTCATGCTTTAATTGGGTAGGTTCTGAATAGCAGATGTATCCTAACTAGCTCTTAAGCCTGTAGTGTTCAACATAAAAGGGGTAGCTCTTCTTGAGTAGGTGGGTGGGTAGGGAAATACCCTCATAGAGGTAGGGGGACAGGGGAGGGAATAAGGAGATTCCAAAGGGGAGATCTGGAAAGGCGGAAACATTTGAAGTATAAATAAAGTATCAAAAAAGGGGGGTAACTCATCTCAGACGTAGTGAGCAGTTTCCTGTTACATTCTCATATAACAGAAAGGATAAAAAGACCCTTCAAGCCTCTTCCATAAAGATATTAACTATGTGTATGAGAGAAGACCTTTCACGGCCACATTGTTTCCTAAGATCCCCATCTCTTAATGCCATGGATTGGATATTGGGTTTTACTGTATAGATTTTAGTAGAACATCAACCTTCGAGCCATAGTAGATGCAAAAGAAGAAAGAAAATGAGAACTTTGGAAACTTTGGTTGAAAATAGGATAGAATGACAGAAGTTTACCTCTAGCTACCATTTTATTTACGTATGTGAACCCAGGAGAGTTATATAAACTATATATCTATGCATGCTTGCATCTCCTCAGCTGTTTAATTGACCATAGTATCTTTAGTTTATTGGGTGGATGTGAGAAACAAAATTCTGCAAATAAAATGCATTAAAAACAACACCTGTCCTATAAAAGAATGGATTGTTATTCAATACTTCATTGTTATTTTGGCTCTTTTCGGACATATTTATTCATTGATATCATTAATTCACTCATAATCACTCTAAATTAATCATTAATTTAACCTAAGTGAGATAAGCTTTACTATCCATACTATGTAGATGAAAAAATTAAGAACCAGAAATCTTAAGCTACTGACATAAATATATCACAATTTATAGGTTTAACACAAAAAAATTAAACCAAGAAATTTTTTCTTCTTTTTTGTATTTGGAAGGACACACTATCTCCCATATTTTCACTTACTAGTCTCTGTGTCACTCCACCACCCATCTCCACCTACCCTGTCCAGAATTGTCTGCTCAGAATGATACTGTTAATTATTTAGACTGTGTTCTTTCTCAGATTCTAAATGTGAATCCTTTTAGTGAAGCTTAAACATTATGGCCTGTACTTTATTACAGGTAATGGAAAATTTAAGAGAAAATTGTTGTAGTCACGTCAGTGAGAACCGATTAAGTCAGAACTTAAGAAGGTCTCTTCAAGCCTTGTTAATTTAGTTGACTCTAATTATTTTGCAGTTGTCTCCAGACATGATATCTACTATTCTGGAAATTCTTATTTCCATAAAAATGTCAAAGGTAAGTTTCTTATACTCTGAAATTTTTATTTCAATAGCCTTAATTACTTTGTAAGAGTTCTGGGTTCATAACATAACTGATCAGAAAGTATAAAGTTGGATTTCCAATATCTCCTGCCCTCAAATACATATTATTTCTCCTATGATCACAGAGTGGTACATATATTAAAATTAATGAACCTACTCCAATATGCCATTTTTACTCAAAGTCCCTTGTTGGCACCGGGGTTCTTTGTTGATTATGCACACATCATGTGTTGACGTGCGTATATTGACATGGGGTCACCTTTGTAGTGTCCCACAGAATAATGTTGGCACCCTAAAACGTTTAATGCTCTTCTTATTTTTTGTGGTTTGGGTGTAAAATGTTCCCTCAGAGGCTCATGTATTTTCAATACTTGGATCCAAGCTGGTAATATTTTCGAAGGTTTTGAAACCTTTAGGAGGGTGAGCCTTATTGAAGGAGGTAGGTCATTGGATGTAGATTTTGATGTTCTTTTTTTTTAAACCCAGCTTCACTTCCTGTCTGTTCCTCATTTCTTATTTATGAGAAATCGTAGCAACACACTCTGCTGAACTCGAGCTACCTACCACCATACTATGATCTCAAAATCAGACCCAAATCAAGCTCATCCTCCAAATAATCATTGCTTTCTTTTTTAATTAATTTATTATTTTTCATACTTCATTTATATTTCAGATGTTTATCCCTTTCCAGATATTCCCTTTAGAACCGTCTCATTCCCTCCTGCCTCCCTCTGGCACTATGGGGGTATTCTCCCACCCACCCACCCATCCACTCTCTGCTTCCCTCCTTGGCATTCTCCTATACTGGGGGATCTAACACCCTCAGGCCCAAGGGCCCCTTTCCCCCCTGATGGCTAACAAGACCCTCCTCTGCCACACATGTGGCAAGAACCATGGGTCCCTCCATGTGTATCCTTTGGTTGGTGATTCAGTCTCCAGAAGTATTGAGGGGTCAGGCCAGTGGCCACTGTTGCTCCCTCCAAGGGAATGCAAACTCCCTCAGCTCCTTCAGTCCCTTCTTCAAGTCCTCCATCTGGGACCTCACACTTAGCCCTATGGTTGCTGCAAAGTGACTCTTGGTTATTTCGAACATTTAGGCTAATAACCACTTAACAGTGAGTACATACCCTGTTCATTCTTTTATGACTGCGTTACCTCACTCAGGATGGTATTTTTAAGTTCCATCCATTTGTCTGCAAATTTCATGAACTCATTGTTTTTAAGAGCTGAATAGTATTCTATTGTGTGAATGTACCACATGTTCTGTATTCATTCCTCTGTTGAGGGACATCTGGGTTGTTTCCAGTTTCTGACTATTATAAATAAGGCTGCTATGAACATAGTGGAGCATGTGTCTTTATTACATGTTGGAGCATCTTCTGGGTATATATGCCCAAGAGTGGAATAGCTGGGTCCTCAAGTAGTATTATGTTCATTTTTCTGAGGTTCCGCCAAACTGATTTCCAGAGAGGTTGTATCAGCTTGCATTCCCACCAGCAATGGAGGAGTGTTCCTCTTTCTCCACGTCCTCACCAGAATCTGATGTCACCTGAGTTTTTGATCTTAGCCATTCTGACTGGTGTGAGGTGGAATCTCAGGGTTGTTTGGATTTGCATATCCCTGATGACTAAGGATATTGAGAATTTCTTTAGGTGATTCTTAGCCATTTGAGTTTCCTCAGTTGAGAATTCTCTATTTAGCTCTCCACCCATTTTTTGATAAGGTTATTTGGATTTCTGAAGTCTAGCTTCTTGAGTTCTTTGTATACCTTGAATATTAACCCTCTATAGGATCTAGGATTGGTAAAGATTTTTTCCCAATCTGTAGGTTGCTGTTTTGTCCTATTTACAGTGTCCTTTGCCTTACAGAAGCTTTGTAATTTTATGAGGTCCCAATTGTGGATTCCTGATCTAAGAGCACAAGCCAGTGGCGTTCTGTTCAGGAACTTTCCCCCTGTACCCATGTGTTCGAGACTTTTCCCCACTTTCTCATCTATTAGATTCAGTGTATCTGGTTTTATGTGGAGGTCTTTGATTCACTTGGACTTGAGCTTTGTACAGGGAGATAGGAATGGATCAATTCTCATTCTTCTACATGTAGACTGCCAGTTGAACCAGCACCATTTGTTGAAGATGATGTCTTTTTTCTGCCATATGGTTTTAGCTCCTTTGTCAAAGATCAAGTGACCATAAGTGTGTGGGTTTATTTCTGGGTCTTCAATTCTATTCTATTGATCTACCTGCCTGTTACTGTACCTATACCATGCAGTTTTTATCACTATTGTTCTGTAGTATAGTTTGAGGTCAGGGAGGCTGATTCCCCCAGAAGACCTTTTATTTTTGAGAATAGTTTTGGCTATCCTTGGTTTTTTGTTATTCCATATGAATTTGAGAATTGCTCTTTCTAAGTCTATGAAGAATTGAATTGGTTTTAATGGGAAGTGCATTGAATCTGTTGATTGCTTTTGGCAGGATGACCATTTTAACTATATTAATCCTGCCGATCCATGACCATGGGAGATCTTTCCATCTTCTAAGGTCTTCTTTGGTTTCTTTCTTCAGAGACTTGAAGTTCTTGTCATACATATCTTTCACTTGTTTAGTTAGAGTCACACCAAGATATTTTATATTGTTTGTGTCAATAGTGAAGGGTGTTATTTCCCTAATTTCTTTCTAAGTCTGTTTATCCTTCGAGTATAGGAAGGCTACTGATTTGCTTGAGTTAATTTTGTATCCGGCCACTTTGCTGAAAGTATTTATCAGCTGTAGCAGATCTGTGGTAGAGTTTTTCGGGTCACTTAAGTATACCATCATATCATCTGCAAATAGTGATATTTTGATTTCTTCCTTTCCAATTTGTATCCCTGTGACTTCCTTTTGTTGTCTGTCTAATTGCTCTAGCTAGAACTTCAAGTACTATATTGAATACACAGGGAGAGAGAGGGCATCCTTGCCTAGTCCCTGATTTTAGTGGGATTGCTTCGAGTTTCTCTCCATTTAGTTTGTTGCTGACCATTGGTTTGCTGTCTATTGCTTTTACTATGTTTAGGTGTAGTCCTTGAATTCCTGATCTTCCAAGACTTTTATCATGAAGGGATGTTGAATTTTGTCAAATGATTTTTCAGCATCTAATGAAATGACCATGTGGTTTTTTCCTTTGAGTTTGTTTGTGTAGTTAGTGGATTACATTGATGGATTTCTAGGTATTAAACCATCCCTGCATCCCTGGGATGAAGCCTACTTGATCATGGTGAATGATAGTTTTGATGTGTTCTTGTATTTGGTTTGCAAGAATTTTATTGAGCATTTTTGCATCAATATTCTTAAGGGACATTAAGAATTGCTTCTTTCAAGTAACAAGAAGAGTTATTATTATATTCCTCTTTTACCCCTTTGAACTTTATTTAACCTATTTTCAGTTTTGCTTTTTTTCCGAAAAAATTTTGGTTTCAGCCATGAGACAAACTTTAGGATAGTCACCAAAGAATCTGTGCAAGTTTTTAGTTGATAAAGGCCAATTGCTTGACTTGTTCAGGAATGATATACCATACTGGAATTAAATTACCCTAATCAGCATACTTCAGAACAATGTTGCTAGAATTATGCATTAAATTATTTTAATGAATTAATAATCAATTATTTATTGTTGAAAAACCCACTATAGTAAATTCCTAAAAGATTTTGAAGTTTACAGATAGAAGTTCATAGCTTCAGAATGAGAACAAATGAATGGCCATGGAATCAGCAGTATAAGAGGCTGATAAAGGTATCTAAAATGTCAAAATATGCCCTATCATATCAGGAATGACTGCCAAAATAAGTATTTAAGATGAGATAATCTCGTTTCCTAGTAAAAGGGGGAAAAGGCACAGATATGCACATAGGCACATAGGGAATTCCCATTGTATGGCAAAAATATCAAGATGGTAACAAAACATTATACACAAATGAAAAATGAAGTACACAGTATAGAGGACTATGTAATTCAGCAAAATACAAAATGGGTTTTCCTATATAAATAACACTAAAATTGTGGGGGAAAACTGATGGGTTAGTCAGATAATATGACTTCATAAAGAGAAACAATGTTATGAATATTTTCTAAAGTTTTATTAGCAGAAAATATTCCACTTTAATTTCAAAAGTTAAATACATCACCTGTTGCGACTACTTATCCTAAAGCTTATGTTGTCCAAATATGACCTACATGTGATTAAAATCATAATTACCTACTCTATATTACATTACTGAATATATTACATGTTTGTTTGGATTTATACCAAAATTCACTGCCTCCAGGATGCAGGCAACACAAATCTGTACAGCTTGTAGAAGGATGTTCAACCATGGAAGACCAGTCTAAATGCATTTAGCTCAGTAGCCAATACCCACTTTATCACCTCTGACCTCCCAGCCCATCACCTACTCACTCTTCATTCTAGTTATTCATTCAGTCTTGATTCCATTCCTCTAGTGAAACAAATCTTGTTCTTCACAGAAACTTTGCAATTGCTCTAAAATTCCAAACAAAATATTCTTTTGGTGTTCAGGTCATTGATGTATTCTCATGGCTCAGATGGAAGCTTAATTTTATTTACTTTTAGAAACAAGAGCTCTCTGAGCTTATTCTCTCTCAGATAACCTTGTTTTACTTTTTTATTTTTTTGACATTTATCTTTATTTGAAATCCTTGAGTATCTTTTAGTTTATTTCTGTCTCCCTACCATCAGTCACAGAGCAGAGTCAAATGAAAGATAACTTCATCAAGAGGATTGAGACTAGGAATCTTGTTCTTTTAAACAATCACTGACAAGTTTCATTATTGAAAGCATTGCCTAGGACACAGCTAGTTAATAAATGTGTGTGTGTGTGTGTGTGTGTGTGTGTGTGTGTGTGTGTGTGAAGGTGCACATGTGTTTATAATTATACATTTGTGTAGAGGTCAGAGAAAAACCTCAAATGTTATTACTCAGACATTATCCATCCTAACTTGGGACTGAGTATCTCATTGGCCTGGAGTCTAATTAGATTGACTTAACAGCAAGCCACATGGATCCTCCTGTCAGTGTTCCCTCAGCACTAGGATTATTATAAGCAAATCATCACACCTGCCTTTTATGTGGGAGCTGGAGATCAAATTCAGGTCTTCATGCTCCACGATAAACATTTCCAAACACAGCCAGCTCCACATCCCAAGCACAACAATTTTAAAAACGAGGTGTATATGTGTCTGTCTGTCTGTATGTGTGTTTCTGTTCATGCAATATGTATCTGGAGGGTAGAGGATAAGCTCAGGAGTCATTCCTCAAAAAGAACATTTATCATATTTTTTGAGATAGATTATCTTATTCATGTGAAACCCACCAGATAGTCTATGCTGTCTGGCCAAGAAACTTCAATTGCCTGTTTCTTACCACTTCCCCAGTGTCGGCATTACAAGCATCATATCACCAAGCCTAGTTTTTATATAAAATATATAGAATGAACTCATGGCATTGTTTCCAATGTAAGCACTTTACCATTTAAACCAACACCCCACTGCCCCAAATTGTATGTCTTGAATGAATATAAATGGTAAAATCTCTGAGGATCAATCCAACCTACTTGCAAAATAGCATGTACTAAAGGAGTCAATTAAATACATTTCAGCATATTGCCAAGAGGCATCTCTCTTGAACCAGATAAACTTTAAACTGATGAATATTCTACATACTGGCTTCATGTAACACAAAATTTACTAAATAATAGCAAATTGTACTATCAGTTAGTGAAAATGGAAGCATACAATTTAATTCCAGAGTTTGAAAATCTTGTAAAATAATGTTAGGGTAATTATATTATAATCTACCAGAGGCACTATAATTAATAAAATTATTAATTGTCAAAAATGAGACAATGGAATTATCAGATTTTACAAAATTATTTTAAGTGATTTCTTTGGTCTTGATTATTCCCTTTTATTATTTATGAAATATAGACTAAAATACCCATAATCACTATCAAATTAATTTACATTTTATACAAATTTTATTTATTTATATTCATACCCATTTCCAGAAGCCACAAAATCCAAAACTCTAGATGTTTACCTAGCCATAAATTTTGTTCTTAAACATATTACAAATATTGTATGTTATAAAATTAGTGTCTATGAAATGATTCTGTTTCCAGACAAATGTTTATACTGTATCTAAAAATAAAAACTTTTAGTAAATTTAGTAGTATACCATTTTAGTTTAGTGGTATGACTCTAATGAGACTGTTCAACAGTACAGCTGATATCTTCTGCAATGCTGCAAAAGTCTATAAGTGATGAGATTTGGAAATTCCTCAAAGTAGCCGAACTTCTCAGAAGTAATCAGAACATAAAATTTCACAGGAAAATAAGTGGTTCTGGGTGAGAACACAAGGGTAAGAATCCATCTATCATATATCCAGCTTTCCCTCTTTTCAGATATGGTGTTATTTCATACTCAGATCTCATACAGGGGCATCAGCTTGTATAACTTCATTTTTTCAGCTCTTCTTTAGCTCCATCCTGTCTTATCTATAAAAATTAACAGTTTGCTTTAAAGATTTTGCTTTATTCATGTGTTTTAGACATAACATTCAGAAACTCTTCTAAAATATTTAATGCAGTAAGATATCACATTTACTTTCTTTAAATAATCATCCAAAACCCAGCTGAGACCTTCCCTATTTTCATCAGGAAGTGTGGCATGACTCTCTTTGATGAGACTATTGGCTGTTCAGGCAAGAAAGTGGAGACATACCTTTGGTGAGCCAACTGTCATGTTTTTGGCTGAATGCTGGTTTCCCAGACCTCAGTTCTGCTGTTGTGATAAATATGATAGATCCTGGTGGCTGCATATACATTGTCCAAACCAAGTCAGGGATTGAGATGATTGCCTTGGTGCCCAAGGTGGAGTTTAAGCTTTATCGTCTCTCTGAATCCTATATGTTTCTGACAGCTTGCTTAACACCTTTCTGTAACTTCCCTATTATGGGAAATTTGAAATTAAACACTACAAAAAATGAAAGATGATATCCATCAACACCTTTAAGGGAATTCTGTGAAAAGCTACCTGGTCACCTTTATAAATGGTATGATTTAAATTACTCAAGTTCTCAAACAATGCCAGGGAACATAGAATTAAGCAGATATGAAAACAATTTTTTGTGCTTCAATTGTTATAACTATTTGAAATAATACTGTATGTAAAATCTCCAAGAAGAATAAGTAATAAATATTTCCTGGAATTATGAGACAAACAAATCATTTTGCCTAACTAAATTTAACTGGTATTCTACAAAATACTTTCAATTTGGGAGCCTAGCATGATTGTATAATTATGAGATAATTTAATATATATTAAATACATATGCATCTATACCAATGTCTGTATCTATTTATATCTATATATTTATCTATATCTATACCTATATTTTTATGTCTATATCATCAATACCTACATTTATCTATATTTATGTATCTATATCTATATAGAGAGGAGTATTCTCTGTGTAGCCCTAGCTGGACTGAAGCTCACTCTGTAGACCAGTTTCATCTTAAACTTAGAGATCTACCTGACTCTGTCTTCCAAGTGCTGAGATTAATGGCATGAGCTCCCACTGCTTGGTTAAATGTATATTTTTAATTTAAAGAAAATATATAATTTTCTTTGTCCCTTTCTTCCCTCCAACCCCTCCCAGCTTTCCTTCCTCAGATCTATCATTTACCCCCCCACACACTCTGAAGTTGAATGCCTCTTTTTCTTTATTATTATTACATATATACACAATGTATGCAATTGTGTGTGAACAAACATACATAAATACAATTCACTGACTATCTGTTTGTTGTTTGTGTGTAGATGGTTTCAATGCTAATTATGTTAAATGGTTTAACCAATAATTGGACTCATCCCTGGAAGAAGTTAGCTTTCTTTCTCCAAGTAGTTATTAATTGCTTGAAGTTCCTCATTTAGTGGTGAAATCCTATGAAAAATGTCCTGTTCGAGTTTAACATTGACATTGATATTGTTATTGTTTGGTTTTGTCTATGTAAGCATTTCTAGTAGAGACTGCTTTACAGCAGACTTCCTAGTATTATGCTTTTTATAGTTTCTGTCCATTCCATGATGTGCCCTGAGTCATAGATGTAGTAACTGTGTGATGTAGATGTATCCACTGGGATTGGGGACCCCATGGACTATGAATCTCTGCTTTACGTTCAATTGTGGTTTTCTGTGATGGCCCCCATCGCTGCAGATAGGAGGCTCTTTGCTGAGGTATGGTAGCTACACCTATCCAAGGGTGTAAGTATAAGATTTAGAATATAGTGAGAAATTGTGTTAGTCTAATAAAGTGGCATCAAAACTAATACATGCTTTGTCTAATTTTGCTAGTCAATATTTAGTCTGGGACCAGAAGTAAAGTTCCAAGTTAGTTCATATGCCCATCAAGCTCAAAACATTTTCATAATTGTCAGGCTAGTATCTGCTAATGAGATTTCACTTTTTGGAAAACTGAAGTGTTCCTTGCGATATGGAAAACATATAAGATCCCTCACACTGAGAAAAGAGGTATTTCAATACATTATCTCTTTTTCTGATATATAATTTTAATACTAATTTCATATATATATATAATATGCATGTTTGTGTGTGTGTGCATGTGTGTGTATACATGTGTGACACAGTAAGTATATGGGAAGAGGTCATAGAAAAACTCGTAGGATTCTTTTTCCAGTCCATCATGGGAAAGAGACCAAATCTGAGTCATTTGGCAGGCTTGGTGAAAGGCTCCTTTACAGGTGAGCAATCTCACTGGCCTTTATATAGCATGTCTTGCAATCATATAGTAAATTTCTCTCTTTCTTTGCTAGAACACTATGAAAAATTGATATAAATTAAGATTTCTTCCTTTTATAGATATTGGAAGAAAAACCACACTAGCCCAATATTAAGTGAGTAATTACGAAAAACCTCACCAAAGGAGATTATTTTTGAGAATTGACCCAAAGATCGAGGTTGCGTATCTTAGCAAACTAAATAGTGAGTCATAGTTTGTTGTGTTTTTGTTTTGTTGTTATTGCTTCTTCTTTATTAAGATAGTAGTAATAGATTTTTCAACAAATGTGATAAAGCATAATACATGGGTTCCTACTAATTGACAAATCAATTTATGACCAAAAGGCCAAAATGGTATGTATCCATTACACAAATGGAGTAAGCTGGAAGTCATTTCAAATTGTATTTATTTATAATGTATAGAGCATCAAATGAGTTTAACAGTGACCCACATTAACACTTGACCACGAATTCTTAGTTAGTCATCTAGCCCAATGACAAAGGAAATATTACATTAGAATCTATCTGTAAAATGGCCACTAGGGAACTATATGTAGGTATCCACCTGTGATATGATTTGGCTGCAGTACAATTGAATATACTATTTTCAGTTTGTGTGAAATGTATCTTGCTTTAAAAAAAAATACATTCTTTATAAAATTGCTGGTTTTCTAGTAGGTATTCTCCTAGTTAAACAGTTTTCTTGAAGAAGTACTACACATCGTAATTTCTTTTCCAGTCTGAGTTGAACTGTGTAAATAATTTATGACCACAAATGATAAAATGTACCGTTTCTGCATATGACATTGGCTGGTGGCAATAAAATAAAATTTAGTGGAAAAGAGCAGGAATGGATGTCTTTAATAATATTTGACTAACCTCAAAATCAAAGCGAACACATTTTTATTCTATCTTTATCCTATATTTTTAAAATATACTTAAGCATTGCATAACTGCGTCTTTTGCTTGTTACAGCTTTTTACAGGGTAGAAATAACAGCTACATTGGAAACCCATAGGCTATAAGAATCTCTGTGTGGCTGTAGTTTGTTACTGAGTGTGAGATATCTTTGTCAGCCTCCCTTTACTAGACTTTATGCCCCAGGACATGTTCAAAATGCTGTGAAGCACCTATTTCACTGCCTACTGAGTATAGAACAGATACTGTCACAAACAAGAATAAGAAAAAAATGAGGAAGAGTTTCCTTTAGAGGCAGAACCTATCTTCCCATGTGATACTAGATTTGGAGAGTTGTCTAGAGAATATCATGACTGTTTCTTGATTGTTTTTCAAAAGAGCAACTGCCCCAGGGCCTTTATCTATATGTATTTGTCACAGGTGAAGGAGAAGAGACTTATGAATGTAAACTATAAACTATGTGCTTCCTAAGATAGTTATTATGTATTTGTTTATTTGTGTTTAAGAAACTCACTAGGAATGAGCTAGGGATACAATGTAATAGCCTTCTGAGAAAATTTGCTACAACTTTATTATTTTTTACCATTTCTTTTCTCTTAAGGTGAAAAAATGCAAGCCAGTTCAGACACTGACCACCATCAGAACACACATATATTTTCTGAGACTCCTGAAACAACATATAAGCTAACAGTGTTCTCTCCTGGAACTCTCCCTCCTTAAACTTGGAAATCTACAACGTATATTCCTTGGGCTTGTTTTTGTTTTTGTTTTCAGTTTTTTACTTTTTTCTTAATAACGAACTACAAAAAACAAGCTTTCCACCAAACTTTTCATGGAGTCAGACTGCCTTCTGCAATTTCCCTTGTTTGAAGAGCTATGCAGAAGCTTTGTATTTTCTCTCTCAGTGGTACAGCTTTTCCTCTGACCTGGAGACACCTAGTGATAGATTTGTTAGAATGGCATTCTCTGGGTCAACAAGCATGGATCTTCAAATTTGTTCAGATGTCAGATCTTTGTGATGTTTGTCCTGTTCTGTTTTGTCTTCTTGGCTACTGTGGAAGGAAACAGCTGGAAAATGTTGGCTTAATCCAAGTGTGTCATACTGACCATTGAATCACCATGGTCTGTAAATGTTTATTATTGAATTCCAGAAGATCTCTTAGAAGTATTTTTTTTCCCAGATTCTTCACATCTTCCTTTAGACTGAGTACATAGGAGCATGTGTGATGAAACATGATATGGTCCCTTGGTACAGATAAGATGTTCTTCTACTGGTTCAGTGTGTTCTGAGGATTGCTCCATTTTTTTTTTTTTCCACATGGAGTAGAAGAGCATGCAAGAGTGTCCTAAGAATCCTGGCTATCCGAATAAAGCCTTTCTTTCTTTCTTTCTTTCTTTCTTTCTTTCTTTCTTTCTTTCTTTCTTTCTTTTTCATACTTTATTTACATTTCAAATGTTTCCCCCTTTCCAGATCTCCCCTTTGGAACTTCCCCATTTCCTCCCCCTCCCCCTGCCACTATGGGGGTATTGTCCCACCCATCCACCTATCCACTCTCGGCTTCCCTCCTTGGCACTCTCCTATACTGAGGAATCTAACAACCTCATCTCCACCCCCTGATGGCTAACAAGACCCTCCTCTGCCACATATGTGGCCAGCACCATGGGTCCCTCTATGTGTATTCTTTGGTTGGTGGATCAGTCTCCAGGAGTATCGGGGGTCAGGCCAGTTGCCACTGTTGCTACCTCCCTGGGGATTCAAACTCCCTCAGCTTCTTCAGTCCCTTCTCCAAGTCCTCCAACTGGGACCGCACATTCCACCCTACTGTTGCTGTGAAGTGACTCTTGGGTATTTCAAACTTTTGGGCTAATATCTATTTAACAGTGAGTACATACCATGTTCATTCTTTTGTGACTGTGCTACCTTGCTCAGGATGATATTTTCAAGTTCCATCCATTTGTCTACGAATTTCATGAAGTCATTGTTTTTAATAGCTGAGTAGTATTCCATTGTGTAAATGTACCACATTTTCTGTATCCATTCCTCTGCTGAGGGACATCTGGGTTGTTTCCAGCTTCTGGCTATTATAAATATGGCTGGTAGGAACATAGTGGAACATGTGTCTTTATTACATATTGGAGCATCTTCTGGGTGGGTGGGTAGGGGAAAACCCTCATAGAAGGAGGGGGAGGGGAAAAGATAGGGGGTTTTTGGAAACCAAGAAAGGGGATAACATAAATAAAATATCAAAAAAAAAAAATTTCTTAACTAATAGAAAAACCTGTCTCTCTAATGAGAGGTATTCCTGAGATTTCTGAGATTGCTCATGTAGAAGGGCATTTTGGTTTCTTTGAATGTAGGATCTCACATTTCTTCTGCTGTATCCAGAAGTCACATGGATTTGTGAATGACTTTCACCTTGTTTGTGAATAATACACGCTATTCTGTCTCTCCTCCTCTATTGGGGTGGCAAACATTTGTATACCATTCTGCAAATTACAGAAAATAAGCAAAAAAAGAAAAACAGAGACATGGTGTAACACTTAAAAAACCACCTTGGCATTTCAAACTTTTATCTCTGCATGACAGATTGTCTATTTATCTAATTTCACACTTGGATAGTGAATCATTAAACCAGAATGAAAACGGACATTTTGTTTCTCAGGAGTCTGCCTCCCTTTTAAGAAGGCCAATCAAAGAGCTGGGTTTTTTATCACTTAAACAAAGAAAGAGTATTTGGAAATCATTTCTTCTATGTCTCATTTATCCATAGCATTATAATTAGACCATATGAAGATCAGGAATTTGCATATCTACTGAGTGAAACTACTTATCCATTCACCGATTTGACCTTGCTTTGTTGTTTTATACTTCCTACACTATTTTCTTGTAAAATTAAGAAAAACCTATTGTTAGAAATCACTATATTGACTTGAGATTTACAGAGTTACTTTATATAGCAACAAGGTAGACAACAGTTATTTTTCTTGCTTTTATATTGTGAGAATGCATATTTCTCAGTATATTCTAACAGCATCCTTTTGTGAGTGTTTATTTTGCATGGCCTTATTAGAAAAATCTAAAGTATTATGATCATAATTTTTTCAAAATTGGTGTTCAAATAACTAAAATATTTCTAATTTAAAACTTAGGTCTAGGAACACATAATTATCCTTATGTTCAGATAAATTTGAAAATGCTCTAGAATTCCAGCATTAATTGTGCTAACAGGAGTTTATCCACTTAAGACCTAAAGAGTAACCATCTCAAAATCATCTGGAGAAAGACAAAGCACAGCAATTAATGTAAATCAAAATAACTTAGTGGATAATCCAAAGGCATTAAGCAGCTCTTCATAACACACAATAGAGCAAAACTGAGACAGTTGTAGTACTCAAGCCCAGTAGTTATTTTTCTTACTTCACAGTTTCTTAGAACTCCCTGGCTTCCTTTCCCTTAAGGTATGAAGTTGTCTTGCCTGAGGTTCTTTCCATGCACACTTTTCAAAAGCCTCACTAGTGCTTAATTAATCAGAGGATGAATGATTTTGTGTCTACAGCAAGCATCAATCTTACATGCAGAAGATATTGAACATTGGTTGAGTGCATGAATGGTTCTCAGATACACATATCTCAATGAGATATGTCTTCTGAGCTTCAAAGCCTCAAAATTCAATTATTACATACCTATAGGAGGTTTACAGATGTTCCCTAACCAGTACAGAATCTTCCATTTTCCATACATTCCCAGTACCTCCCAGTTTCCTACGTGAAAAGGAAACCTACTTTCTTTTTTTTTTACTACTTTTTCAAGCCAAAATTGTATTCATCTTTAGGATTTCCATTGGCAATCTATAACTCCCACCAAACTGTTGATTGTTTCAAAGAAGGTAGGTACCTATCTCTTGTATGTGTTTCCAATGTTTCAAAACTTAGCAATGAAATGGTAGAGATTCAGAATTTGTGGAATCATGGGACATATGAACTTTTGAGTTCCCCATGAGGCTACTGTGCACTGTAAAGTAATTGAAGTGCATAGACCTTTTCAGTGATGTGGCACCCTCTATGTAGCCTAGGGAACTTGTCAGTCATGTGGATTCACGAGTCATTTATACCACATGCAAATGAGATTCATCAGTGGTGTAGCTACTTGACAACTGACCCTGTGAGCTCTAAATTATGTAGCTGCCATTGAGTTACTCATGCTTTAGTAATTAACTGTGTTTCTGTAACAAACTTGGTTATTCAGCAACCTGGACTTAGTCAATTCATTTTTTAGTTAAGCATTGCCCTCTCTCTTATGGAGTGCCTAGAGTTAGAAATTTCTTCACGTCTTCTCTGAGAAAAACATACAACCAAATTGTGACTGAAGCCTGTGGAGAGTAAGTTACCTACCTTATAGTATATACAAAGTTAAAAACAATGTAAAGAAGCCAGAGTCCTTCACGGATACATCAAAAATGACCACTTCTAACCTACCCCCCAGTACTATAGACTGGGGAATAAATCTTTATTATGTAAAACTTCTGAGACATTTCAGATCCAAACTACAGCGGCCTCTTAGCATAGGGAAAGTTCATTATGTCATCTAAGCAGGAATGTTTAAGAAAGCTTAGCAGATAAAGAGTCCAAGGTGATTATTCAATAAAAATGTCAGGTAAGTCAATTAAACAAAAAGAATAAAGCCCTATCTTACAAAGAGTATAGTAATATTAATGTAATTAGCAATACATGTTGGGTACCAGAGGACTGTTGTAGAAGTAAATGGAATATGCTGAGGGACAATTACAAGTGTTTTTTGCCTGAAATTCCTCATATTTTAACTATATAGTTTATAAAAATATTATAATGAAATATTAGCATATAACATATCATTACTATAATTCTAATAATGCTTATAACATTTACAACATTCCTATGAAGTAGATATTATTGTGTTTACAAAGAAAAACTGAAATATCAGTATGAATAAGTTTCTAAAAGTCATGAAAGAAAGAACTTGTAAAGAAAAGAACTAATATTAAATTCCAAGGATAGTTAAATTGATAGTAATGCCTGCAAATGTGTTTTAAAGAATTATATTTCTATTTTCACAGTTTGATATATATAATAAATATATATTATATATGAATATGTGTGTGTGTATTGGATTAAAATGTGGCTTTTCAAATAACATCTATTAATTATACTTAAAACAGTGAAATAAGATATACATTAAAGATAAATATTTTGAAATATGGTGTCATTTACACATGAAAGCTCAAATAGTTGAACTTATTCAAGTGGAACAAGGTGATGGTTGCTAAGGAATAGGAATAGGAGTGGGGAGAGGAGAAGTTAGCTCAAGTGAATAAATGTTACAAGACAAATGTGTTCCCTTGATCTAATACACAGCTTGCTGACAATAATTAAGAGTACTGAATTGGTTACTTCAAATTTGATAAGAAAGAGTTCAGACGTCCTTATAATACACATGCTAGTGTGTGCAAGTGAGCACCCACATGCACAAATGCACACACACACACACACAAGTATACCTATGCATGGTGTTGAATATCCTAATTCACTTGATTATGACAACAATTTCACAGTAGAGATAAATAGCAAATTATCACAAAATCACATATATAACATTTTAATCAATCATGCATTTATATTTTTATACTTAATAAACAAATTAAGATTAAAATTCATATAGTGATTGTCAGTGCATTTTTCCAAACTTACAATTTCTCTAGTGAAGGGTGTATATATATATGTGTGTGTGTGTGTGTGTGTGTGTGTGTGTGTGTATTATGATCTTATTATCATATATAATAGAAAACCTTGGGCACAGTATGAAATGTACATTGTTTACTAATAACCTTGACACTGACAATATCAGACTTATAATGAAATATCCTTAGCCTTTAATTTTTGTTCAGAAATTCCATACTCATAAGTTTTGAGATGCAAAAACAATTTAGAAGAAGTTTGGTTTGTTTGTTTTAGTGTTTTTGTTTTTTTATTTGTTTTAGTCATTGATGTAAGTGAGGGCTTCATGTATGCCAACCTTGTCATCTATCACTAAGCCATAACCAAGCTTTATTTAAAAATACATATTGAGTATCAATGTGGTAGTTCCTATTCTAAGTGCAATGGTTACAGTAATGAGCTGGGTTGAGCTCAGACCTACAGGTCATTTGGAGAAAAATGGGAAAAGTTTCTGCACAAAAGCAATGAAGATGGTAGTCTGGGAGTGGGCAAGGTGAAGGTAGATAGGCTATGGGAGAATCTCATAATTAAGAAAGCATACCAAAGCCAGGCAGTGGTGGTGCATGCCTTTATTCCCAGTATTTGGGAGGCAGAGACAGGTGGATTTCTGAGTTTAAAGCCAGCCTGGTCTACAGAGTGAGTTCCAGGACACCCAGGGCTACACAGAGAAACTCCGTCTCGAAAAAAACAAAAGAAAAAAGAAAAACAAAAACAAAACAAAGAAAAAAACCAAAAAAGGAAAGAAAGAAAGAAAGAAAGAAAGAAAGAAAGAAAGAAAGAAAGCATACCAAAAGCTTCATATGATTTGCCTGACTAGAAGTGCTTGCTCTCAGATGTGGAATTTCTAAGATCATTCTGGTTGTTGGGTAGTCCCTTCCTTACCCAGGTGAATAAGTTGAGAGAGACTCCTAAGAAAAATGTGACTGCAAATGTTTACATTCATTTATTTTTCTTATATTCTACAGTAAAACAACAACGACTTTTTGTAACCTGAAATTATTCCTCTTTTCTGTTTAAGACTATAGAAAATCATTCTATTATGTGTTGCCTAATATGTAAATTACATTCCTGCATATAAAAATGATGTATGGTTAAAATTTTTATTTCTAAGTTTCATTCTGGGCTTTTTCTATGGTTTTATATTACTTTTTAAATGGATTTCATGCTTGATTTTTGTAGGAATTGTAAACAGGATTAATATATATTTGTGCATATGACTTTGTAAGTGTTCATATGTAGCTGAAATTAAGCACTTATCAAACGAATTTAAAAAAAAAAAATTACCATGCTAGTCAAAGGGTTGACTAAAGCAAGTTTCATCTTTTCCAGAGAGAGTTTTGTCTTGTCCCAGGTTTGACAGGGCTGCGGAAAGCACTTTCATAGATAATGCAGAAAGTGGGTTTAGGTTTGCCTGTGGAACCCTTGCTCCTTAGATGAAAAATCTGAGTCTCTTTTCTCTGAGATACAATGTATAATTCTATGAAGGTCACTGTAATTCTCCTGTACCTCCTGGAGGAAATTCTTGACATCAGCTTGAAGGTGCTCTTCTAAGAGACTCCCTATAGAAACACCCATTTCCTTTCACAATGTTTAATTCCCGACTCTGACATTGGCTAGTTAAGTGACCTTGGACAAATTGCTTTCTCTCACAAAACTTCTGATTTTTCCTGACTAATTCTCCTTTTTTTTATCACTCAAACCAGCCTTGAAATCTCATCTTCCATAGCCAACAATACCACTAAATTAGATAAGAAAAGACTAATTCCAGTATGTCTCATCTATTGTGCTTTCTCACTATTCCTAATAACTCAACACATTGTCCCCTACAGTTTATGGCTATTAAGCTAGTAAATGCCACTTATAGATGCACCCAATGAAGAACATGGTTAATGTTCACTATCATCATTATTTAAAATGAAACAATTTTATCACATGTGCATACAGAAACAGGGACAGTAATGTACTTCATCCATGACAAGAATCATACCAACAATCCTAGTAATCAAAAGGGAGAGTTTCACAAGAGAAAAGCAAAGCCAATCCATCCAATTAAAGTTTTATATGACATGGAACTCAGAGAAGACTCACAGAAAACTATTTTAGGGGACAGTTCTGTTGAAGTGTGTTTCCAATATTGTGACCCAATCACAAAAGAGGAGAGATTCAGAAAGATCTCTTTGCTTATAACCTTCTTAACCTCCAAATATAGTGTATGAATCCTCTGAGATGAAGATCTATCAATTTACTTTCTTATACATTTATTTTCTTATTTATTTTACTTATTTTATTTTTTACATATTTATTTTCCATGCATCAGGGGTGAAAGATAGGAAGTCAGAGAGTGACATCCAAGTTAGCACATTTGGGGAGTGTGTTCTAAGGTCTTTCACATCGATCTGATTTTGGGCTATATGTGAATGTAACTAAGTCAAACATACATGTTTCAGCCTCTTTGAAGCTCTCTTCCCTCTCTACCCTCTAATTCTTCTCACTAAACCTGAACACTCTTACAAATAAAATTATACTCTCTGCAGTCATTGTAAGTAGTCAGTTTTGTGGCCAGAAACAGTATGCGAGGGACTGTAATAATTTCAAATAGAATGATCCCATACCTGTCATGCTGGTTCAAACACCAGGGAAGAAGTGTTTTTCAGAATTTTGGAATACTTAGCACCTTGGGAGACTAACTGAAGTGCTTGAACCAATGTGAGCTAGGCATAATTGAGATTTGATGCTTGTCAGGTAACTTGATCCTTTACTTGTCAAATAATGCCAAAGAGGGTAGATATGTGGAATGGTGCCAGAAACTGTTACTGTTTCTAGTGCTGCTGCCTGTACTATGAATATATAATCTACTTCCCACTCAAGAGCAGTGTAAGAATTAATGAGAACAAAATTCTTTTGTGAACTGGGTGCGACATCCTGAGCTTTGTCTGTACTAGAGAAATGGGCTGACACTAAATAACCCAAAGGCCCTGCAAACAGAGAACCCTGGGTATTAACATGTGTAACATAGTGCATCAATATTATGAGTGATTAAATTAACCATCACCTGAATATAACAATAGCTAAAACAGGCAGAGCAGAAAATTGCACACAGCCTCTGAGCATGGGGCAGGAAAGAAGATCACAGTGTAAGCTAGGTGGAGGTGGAACTAAATTAAGACTGTTTGGTTCACAGGAGTTCCTGGCTCTCTTCCAGGGAAAGCTTCTCTTGCAATTAAAAATCAAGAGGTCATTAGCATACTGCAATAACATTCAGTGCTATCCTGCTTATTAATCTATTTTGAAGATGCATATAAGATGAGGAAGAACATCGTCACATGTGGACAGTGGTCACCCAACTAATAAACTCTGGTTTGTTTTCCCTTTCACATTGAAAATCTCCAGCACAGAGGGGCTCTGTACTGAAGGGGCCAGACAGTCAAGAGTGAGAACATGTATTTAGCAATAGACTGCTTCTGGTTGAGTTGTGATTGCTTTAATGGGGACTATTATATGACTGTAGGCTAACACCACACATTGTTAATCTGAGCATTTACTGGAAGAATGGAAAGCATGAGAACCAACAACTCACACTGTAATCCCAAGCACTTCTGCCTGTTCAGAAGCAGGTGCAAATCATTCCCAAGGGGAGAAATCATCTTTCTGTTTAGTGCTATAGTAATAAAGCACTCCTGAGAGAAAGAATCAAACCTCACCACATGGTCTTCCCAGCTCCTCGGTCCCTCTGCTGCTCCCACAAACTTCAGTGATTTTAGTTCCCTTGGATTCATACCGTTTAGGTGTCCCTTCCACCGTTGCTGCTGTTGTACAGGGGTCAACTGTATGCTGGATACTGCTGCAGCATCACTGAAAATAATTAGCAATAGCACTATTCCAAAAGCAAGATGAGTGGTTGGTTTAACAACCACCCTTTCCCAATTTTCTGCCTGATTGATGACACAAACACCATGTTTATAACTTGGCGACTCTTTTACTTCTTTCAAAAACAAGAAAAATAGCAAAACTACAGTTTTGTTGTTGTTGCTTGCAAGAAGGTAACTTTTTGGAAAGAAGCATGTAGAAATTATGAAGCTGCATAGTCTGACCATATTTGGGATTCAAGACCAAAATCCTAAATTGCATCTTCATTATAGATTTTTCCATTTCAGGCATTACGATGACAATTTTGGTCCATGAGACATCTGAGGTCTCATGCTGATAAAAGGCAAAGGAGTTAAACTGTGCAGTCACTGCCATAGCGATAGACTGTAAAGTCTCAGACTCACTCTATGTAGTGACAAGACTCAAGAATGATCTTCCTACTTAATCTTTCCTCAGACTCTTCACTAACCTGACTCTGTCACCCTGGCCTTTTCCCCACCCAGACATTGTTGTTAAATTTTCTGCAGCTTGCTGACTGCTGCTCTCTACCCATATCCAGTTCCCCACACTCTTTGTTCCTTCCCTCACATAGGTGGGCTCTCTACCTCAGTCACAGCACTTGTACTGAGGCATCCTGCTGTTTCTGTCATTTCCTTGTGGATTGTGAGTTTCATGAGCACATAAGATGGGATTCAGAAAACATAATCTACATTATACATGAAGTATATAATGCATAAGCACCTTATTGTGCCCGTGGTGTACACATTCCTTGATTTCACACTGCTCTCAGAATAAAGGGAGATTGTTAAGCATCTTTCCCATATCTCCTAATCACCAGTCTTCCATTCTGTAGTTAAACAATAACCTTTTCTGTTTACTCACAATAGCAGGCTTATTTATATTTCTGTTATATTATCAATGATGTTTTAATGTTCAGGACATACCAACTTTTCTGTACAGAAAAATGTTACTTTTCAAAAATTTTATCTCATTCATTATCACATTGGGAATGGTACCATGTTCTCTCCTTTTTCTTTGTTATTACAATTGTATATTTCTCTATTAGGATGTTTTACATGTTTTACATGTAAAAAATTGTATATAATTGGTGCAGATTGGGAATTTATTCTACTTCATGAAGTTATTCATATATATACATATAATATGTATATATATGATTAATTCTGTAACTTACTTTTTGTGAATGATACCTCACACAGAAGTGCAGATATCTCTATTATATGTTGAATTGAATTCTTTCAGGGATTTTAATAGACTACATTAAACTTATAGTTTATCTGTGTTTTGAAAATTGTCCATATTGATTTCCATAGAGGCTAAATTATTATATTCCCATGATGAGTGTATAGAGTTGCCTGTGTCCAACCTTTAACATCCTCTTATTAGATGCTATTCATTGATTGAGGTGAGACAGAGTCTCAGTATATCTTTGATTTGCATGTCTGTGATAATTGACAATGAGCATTTTCATGTATTTATTGGTAATTTTCATTTTTTAAATTTAAGAAATATCCAATTTACATGCATGATTATAGATTGGATTCAATAATTTTAATAGAGTTACAAATATCCCTTTAATTCCCATTCCAGTGGGGAGGCCTGAAGATACAAAGAATGTTAGAAAATGTATTTCTGAAATGAGTGTCCATGAATTTAGCTAATAATATCGTTACTGAATAAGAACTGATTTTATGTGACAGTTAACAATTTAATTGAATTTCTTAATTAGAAATTAAGTCAGAAAGCATATCATTTTGAGAGACAACTAGGTTTTCAGGAACTACCTTTTTTTTTCATGGTCGTGTTTAAAAATTCTAGAGATAGATTGGAGTTACGTTAATTTCTGAGTGTGTGGCCTGTGACAGGTTGCTAACCCTTATGTAATTATATTATCTAGCTAGAAGATGATTGAAACAATAGATCTAATTTTAGAAAAGTATTTATATTACCTAATACAGATAATTGAAAGGGCAACTGGCACATTTCAAACATAATTCATGTTCACCATAATTTTTCTGTTTCTATTTCTACAAGTGTTCACACTTTGCTTTTCTTCCTGTGACTATAAATATGAGTAAATATTTACTAGAATGATGTATATTATAGTTAATTGATACATATGATATTAACATAAAACAATTTTGGAAGTTCATATTTTTATGTTCTGTATTAATTAACATAGCTATACTTCCAACTTCACTTTGAAATTCTCTATTATTTATTTCTACTTTTAGTGTAATCGTACTTTTGAGATATCTAATATATTGTGAGGACTTTGGATTTTCTACCAGGTAACTAAAGTTCATTAAGATTGTGTGTGGACTCAGTCTTAAGTAGAATGCCTGTATTAAATCCCTTCCCTCAGCGTTCGAAGGAGGAAAAAAGAGTGTAAGAGCCAGAGTGGGTAGAGAACAGCAAGGAAGCAAGGCTTTCTAGATACAGCAGGGCTGACACATGTCACCCTGGCAACATGCACAGGTCTAGGCCAGAGGGTGTCCCAATGCTGAAAGAGGAGCAGGACATATGCCCTCATCCTTGATCCAAAAGCTATGTCCAATTGATTGCTGCTTGCAAAGGAAAAAAATAGTTTACTACAGGAGAATCTCAGTAGGAATATCAATCACATGTAAGAATAAACCCATTCCCAGTAGTAGCCAAGACAAAACAAACTAAATAGAATATTTGAATTTGAAGGCTCCTTGTCTCATAATGCTTTTTCTGGATATTATTTTCTTTCTTTCTTTATTTTGTTTTCTTACAGACCTTTTGTGTATATAGTATGGTATCTGGTGGTGTATTGTTTTGTGTAGTTTATGAGATTTCTGTATGTGTATAAATGTGTGTGCACACGGTGCATATAGTGTTTTCTGTGCTTTTTCTTTGGGTCTTTTTCTCTTGTTTCCTTATTTTGTACCATTCCAGATCATTTGTTTTGTTTTGTTTTTTCTTATTTTTTTAGATGACCACTTGCATTTTAATGAGAGAGAGAGACAAAAAGTGTACATTAGTGTGGGTGGGTCATCAGGGACAATATGGAAAGTGTTGGGGGAGGGGAAGCCATAATATATTGTATGAAAAGTGTATTTTCAGTAAAAATAAATGAACAGAGAATGTATCTGGAATAAAGTAGGTTATAGAATACAAAGGGCATTTGTGACCCTTAAAAAGAAATGTATTTCCTATATTGTCCCTAAACTGTTTTTTTCTTCTTACAATATTTTTTAACTAATTTTATTGTATTTGTAGATGTTTAAGAAAAGAGGTATTTTATAAAGTAGTAAATAATGAAGTCTGTTATAGTTTCATCTAGAGATATAATTATACAAATGTTAATATAGAATTACGTTGCTAAGTATAACAAATGTTCTTATTCAACAATGAAAAATAAATACTTGTTGGTGGATCAAATCTAAACTGCACACTTTTTTTAAAAAAACAATAGCACAAAACAAATAATTCTGAGAGTACATTGCAAGAATGAGGATAATGAGGTCATATCCTGATTGACAGGTTGCCAGCATTTGGTAGATTTCAAGAAAGAATATGACTTCTAAAGGAATGTCCATCAAATCATTTGTTCTGACAGTACCTGAGAAATATTTTCTACTTTCTGGCTTTCTGCACCTTATATTATGTTTTTTGGGCACCAATGATTCAGAAATTAAAATGAACATTTGTAATGACGTATAAGCACCTATATCAAATAAAACTTTTGTATTGCACCATTGTGAACTCAACTAGTCTACCTTCCATTTTTTTAGTGGTTCCCCAAGATCCTACTGAAGCATTTGGAACTGATGAAAATCTCTTAAGTAGCTAAATAAAAGCTTTAATTTCATCTCTCTGAGAGGCAAGTTTATAGCACTTAAGTGCATACATTAAAATAATAATAACAATAAGTTCTCATACTAGTAACCTCACAGCACACATGGAAGCTCTAGAACATAAAAAGGGGGGGGTATAATGAAAAAAGAAAGAAAGGAAGGAAGAAAGAAAGAAAGGAACCACACCTAAAAGGAGTAGATGGCAAAAAATGAACTCAGGGCTGAAATAAATAAAATAGAAATAAACAACAATAGAAACTATGAAGAAGCAAGGGAATCAAAAGTTGGCTCTTTGAAACAATAAATAAGATTGGCAAACACTTATCCAAATTAGACAAAGAAAGAGAGGATATTCAGATGAATAAAATTAAAAATGAAAAGAGGACATAGCAATATACACCAAGAAAATACAGAGAATAATAAAGACATACTTGCATGCTTGTTCTTTAGTTAAATGGAAAATCTGAAAGAAATCCACAATTTTCTTGATATATAGCACTTACCAAAGTTAAATCAAGACAAGATAAGCAACTTAAACAGACTCCTGATGCCTAGTAAAATAGAAGTAGTAATTAAAACTCTACCAACCAAAAACTGGCTAAGGGCCAGATGGTTTTAGTGCAGAATTCTACAACAATTTCAAAGAAGACTTAATTCCAATACACCTCAAAATATTCTAAAGTAGAAATCAAAGGAATAGTACCTAATTAAATTTATGAAGCCACAGTTACCCTGATACCCAAACCACATAAAAAAAAAAAAAGAATTACAGACCAATTTTTGTTATGAACATAGATTCAAAAATTCTCAATAAAATACTTACAAGTTGAATGGAAGAATGCAAAAGTAAGATCATCCACTATGATCAAGCAGGCTTCATGCAAAAGATACAGGAATAGGTCAACATACAAAAATTGATAAATGTAATCCACCACATAAACAAACTGAAAAACAAAAAAGCAGATGATCATCTTATTAGATGCAGAAAAGGTCCTTGACAAAAGCCAGCAGCCTTCATGATATTCTGGGATGATTAGGGGTAACGGACATACCCTAACATATAAAGACAGTTTATAGCAAGCCCAATATCAACTCAAAAGGAGAGAAATTCAAAGCAATTGCACTAAAATTAGGAACAAGATGAGATTGTCCACTCTCCCCATACCTATTCAATATAGTACTTGAAGTCTTAGTTTGAACAATAAAACAACTGAAGGAGATCAAGTGTATATAATTAAAAAGTGAAAAGTCAATGTATCATTATTTACAGATGATATGCATAAGTAACCATAAAGATTGTACCAGAAAACTCTTTCAAATAATAAACACTTTAATAAACACTTTCAGCAAAGTAGCTGGATACATGATTAAGTCACATAAATTAGTAGACTTATAAAAATGACAAACTAAGAAAGAAATCACTTAAACAACACTTTTATAATACCCTCAAAAAATAAAATATCTTGGATTAACAAAGCAAGTGAAAGACATGTGTGATAAATAAGTTAAGACACTGAAGAAAGAAATTGAAGGAGCTAGCAGTAGATGGAAAGTTCTCTACTAAAAACAATCTATAGACTTGTTTGATGCAAGTCCATCAAAATTCCAATGTAATTCTTTACAAATACTTAAAGGACAATTTTGAGTTCAATGCTCAGGATAGCTATAACAATAGTGAATAATAATAGTAATGTGGCGGGATTACTAGCACTGATTACTTACTTTAGTAGTAAGAGAAACATAATATTGGCATAAAAATAGGCAACTTAATCAATGGAATCAAATAGAAGACCCAGACACAAATCCTCATCCCTATGAAGACATTATATCTTATTTTTATAGAAAGCAAAAAATACACACTGGGAAAAAGACATCATCTTCAACAAATGGTGCTTGTCAAACTAGATGGCTGCAGGTAGAAGAATGTAAATAGAGCCAAACTCATTATTGTGTCCAAAACTCGACATCAAATGGAAGGAAGATCTCAACATAAAACAAAATGCATTAAACCTGATAGAAGTGAAAAGCGGGGAATAACCTTGAATTCAATGGCACAGAAAAGACTTTCATGAGAGAGCACCATTAACACAGGGACTAAGCTCAATACTTAATAAATGGAACCTCATGGAAATGAAAAACTTCTTCAGGACAAAGGACACTGTCAATTGAACAAAGTATAGGTTACAGAATGGAAAAAAAAAATCCCCAACAGAAAATCTGATAGAGATCTAATATACAAAACCTGGACATCAAGTAAACAAATAACCCAATTAAATGTAAGCAGATAATTCTCAAAAGAGGAAAATCAAATGCTGGAGAAATACTTACATAAGTGTTTATCATCCTTTACCCTCAGGGAAATACAAATTCAAATTTTTTGAGATTTCATCATTCACGCATGATAATGGCTAAGACCAACAAAATGAGTGACCGTTTGTGCTGGAGAGAATTAGGGGTAAAGGTATCACTCATCCATTGCTGATGGTAGTGTAAACATGTAAAAATGGTGAATAATAATAGAAAGACTGGAGAGATCACTAGCACTGATTTCAAGTTGTAGTACTTCAGTAGTAAGAACAGCATAATATTGGCAGAAAAAGAGACAAGTTAATCAATGGAATAGAATAGAATAGAAGACCCAGACACAAATTCCCATACCTGTCACTAAGATGGTTCCTTAGGAAGATGGGTATCAATCTACCTCTGGATCTTGCTATATCACTCTTTGGTGAATACCCAAAAGATGGTTCTCAGAAGACACTCTCAATCTTGTTCATTGCGGTACTACACATAATAGCCAGAAACTGCAAACAACCGCATGACCTCAATAGATAAATGGATAGAGGAAAGGTGGTACTTTTACACAATTGAATATAATGCAGTCATTAAGAATTTGCATGGTGATGTTGTAAACTAGAAATAAATCATTCTGAGTGAGGTTACCTAGATGCAGGAGAATAAATAAGGTATGTGCTGTTTATATGCTACATGTGGATATTAGCTGTTATTTCAATGAAAATCAAGCTCTAATCCATAGAGTCACAGACAGTAGGTGTATAGAGTAAGAGACTAGAGGAGTGGAAAGTAGATCTTCCTAGTAAGGGAAGTAAAACAGATAGTTATCAACAGATAGTGTTGAGACTGCAATGGAAAAATTGAGTAGGAAGTGCAAGGGAAGAGGAGAAAATGAAGAGAATAAGGGAGACATACTAAAAATTGAAGGCCACTTGAGGGGTTGTAAAGAACCTAATACAGTAGAAGCTTCCATATATATATATGGAATATATATATATATATATATATATATATATATATATGGAATATATATATATATATATATATGGAACAATCTATATAAAATCTCTAAATAATGGGGAAAGGGAGACAGAGTCCCAACATATCGTTTCTTGACACCAAATGAGGTTCAATTGAATATATATTTCTAATATATATTTTTAAAGTATTAGTCTATCATGTAATGCAAATTTTCTATTTCTACTTTTGTCAGTTTTTATGTTGTGCTCTGTAAAGCTTCAGATATGGGAACATATGATGTTACATTCTGCGTCTTCCTCATTACTTGTTCTTTTGCTATCATAAAATGTATATATTTCTAGTGAATCTGCTTTGTCTGTTATTTGTATGGCTTTAACAGTTTTAAACATTTTACTGTTTACATAGTCTTAAATTCTGTATTTATACTTTTAAATTTATATTGAAGAAATGTTCTCATAATTTTTACTTAAGTTTTCATATTAGAAATGCATTTATTATAAGAAGTATATTATTAGATATTAATTAAATTATTAATGTTTAGATTTATATTTAGCATCTTAGTATTCATTTTCTGTTTCATTTTTTAGGCATGTATTTTAGGCATTGTTTCTGAGTGCATGCCTGCATGAATACATATGTGAGTGTGAATGTGCATGTGTCATATCATGAACATGGAAGCTGGATGTGTGTGGAGATCAGGGAACTACTTTCAAGGGAGTTTAAAATGATATTATTGTAATGACATCATTGATCATTAGACAGCATTCATAATATATAAAGGATATATAGGAAATGAAAGAATAGAAAACTTAAAAGAAATAGTGGGAAACTTACCTAAAACATGTGAGAATTTAAGGAGAGCAAACAACAAATTATAACTCTCAGAATACACTGTCTCCAAATATGTAAGACAAAAACAATTGGTTTGGTACAGAGAAAGGTCAGACTCTAAATATACAAGATTGACTTCTACATGGTAGTTCAGAATGCAGTTTCTGTACGTGCAAAGTAGAGGCAAGATCAGGAGTTCAGGTTCAGCTTTGGATGCAGAGATGATGTCTTAAAATTACAACAACAACAACAACAACACAAAATAAGAATGTATCCAAAGACAAATAGATATAAAATACATGGACTGAAATTAACTAAACCTAAAAAATGATATGAAGATATAAAAACAACTTTGCATTTTAAGGAACATCAACTTCGTAAATACAGCTATAATGTATAAGTGTATTTTATAAATATAATAAACTATAAAATCAAAGCAGTTAAAATATTAACATTAGTCCCCATCTTTTGGTACTTTAAATCTTAAGTTGATTATGAGGGTTTTGGAGAACCAAACTAGAACACTTTGCCAGGTTAAAAAAAATTAAGGATACAAATAAGCAGTCAAATTTGACATGAGAATAGTCATTGGAGCTATATGGATATATTAAAAAGCTCATGTAACTTAAAATCATTATATTAGCCAGAAGATAGAGAAATAAGCCAAGCAGAATAAAAGAATAATAACATAATTTTAGTATTTAGCTTAGACCTTTATGTATGATAAGGGTGACATTTCAAATAAGACAAAATGGACATTTTAGTAAAGCAGTGTTATTTCAGCTAAAAATCTTTTGGGAAATAATGAAACTGACAGTCTACTCTAAATAACCTGCACATTTGTAAATGCATGTTCATGTATGTGTGTGCATGCATGAGATTTTGCTGTCAGATTTGTTAGTCATTTTATTGGTTAGGGTTCTCTGTAGGAACAGAACTGATAGATGGGGTTGAGAATCTAGTAGCTGCTTTGTCCAGGTGGCTAGATACCTCTATAGTTCCAGTCTCATGTTCAAGACCTGGAAGATCCCAGAGGAGCTGCTTGTCTTCAGTGCATATTAGAAGGTTTTAAAAGCTGGTTTCAAGACCTCTTTTAGGAAAACCTGGGTTATAGTATCATTAAAGAATGGTGGCTGCAAGAGCAGGAGCAGGATACCCTCAGACAAGGTGGACCTGCCATCGAGGTGAAGATAAGCAAGCACAAATCAAGAACTTTTTCGAACATCCTTTTATCTCTTCCACATCAGAAGGAATTGCCCATATTTAGGTAGAGGCATATTCATGCAAATTAAATTGATCAAAGATATCCCACACAGGCATGCCAATGTCTTGTCTGTTAGTTGACTCCATACCCAGTGCAGTTGACAAACAAGATTAACTCATCACAGCCATTACCCCACAGGCTCTGCTACATGCAAAATCCAGCTTCCTTTGTTGGATCAGACACTCTTCTGGGCATTCTAGCTATATCTGTCTAATTAGTGCTATCTAGGTAGTATCTCTTCAGTCCATGCAGTCACTTAGGAAAGATCACATATTTCTATCTATCTATGAATTTTTATGCTACTTGAATATGTGTACAAAAATATGGTCAAATTTCCATCTCCTAGAAATGTATTGTTCTTTACTGTAGCTAGAAGAGTTTCAAGATCACTTTTAGCTTAAATATTACTTAATGAAATTATTATTTTAAAGAATATCAGAAGGAATGTTCATCTTAAAGTTGTATTCAATAATCAGTTATTAATAATAGTAAATACGTCTTCAGCAAATGGATGTCTAACTATTGTGAAAACACAATTTCTTTAAAAAATAGAATAAAGCTAATACACAATCCAGTAACTTCTGAATATATATTAAAAAAATAAAACCAGCTTGCCAAGATGACATCTGTGCTACTATGCTTATTACAACAGTATTTACAACAGCTAAGATATGAAGCCCTCATAAGTGTCCATCAATGGTTAAGTGGATTGAAAACACACAGAGCTGAAAAGATGGCTCAGAGGTTAAAAGCACTTCCTGTTTTTCCAGAAGACCCAAGTTTAGTTATGACCATTACATGTTAGCTCACAACTACCTGTAATTCTAGTTTCAAATGCATCCAATGCCTGCTTCTGGCTCCCTGTGTGCCAAGTATTATGCAGCTTGCATACATAAAGGTAGTCAGACAATCATACACATAAGATAAAAATAAATCTTTTAAAAGCACAAAGCACAAACTCCTATCCTCTATGCATATAATAAAAAGTCATTCAACCCTATAAAGAAGATAGTTATGTCATTCACAACTATAAGGGCCAATCTGGAGGACACTTGTTTAAGTGAAATGAGGAAGCATAGTAGACGGTACAAGCCTGCTACACTAGCCAGCTAAGAGGCAGAGGCAGGAGATGACAAATACAAACCCTTTGTAGACTACAGAATGAATTCAAGGCTAGCTTTAGCAAATTAATAAAATCTGTCTGTGGTGGTTTGTATATGCTTGGCCTAGAGAGTGGCACCTTTAGGGGGTATGATCTTGTTGGAGTAGGTGTGTGTCTGTGGGCACGGGTAAGACCCTTATCCTAGCTGCCTAGAAGTCGGTCTTCCACTAACAGCATTCAGATGAAATTCTGCCTGTACCATGCTTGCCTAGATGCTGACCTAATCCCACCTTGATGATAATGGAATGAACATCTAAACTGTAAGCAGCTCAATTAAATGTTGTCCTTTATAAGAGTTTCCTTGATCATGGTGTCTGTTGACAGCACTAAAATGTAACTAAGACACTGCGTCAAAATAAACAGCAAACTTAGTAATGCATATATAGCCTACTGGTACAGTATTTGTCTAGCTCAAGATAAGGTTCTAGTATCCATATCTAGCACCAAAGGGAAATAAAACACAAGCAAACAAAAATCAAGGCCAGAAACAGGAAGGCAAACATTCCATGATAAAATTTATGTTCAGAATTATTAGAAATTATCTTGCAGGTGCTCATAATAGAATAGTAGCTACCAAGAGTTAAAAGGATGAATAGAAATTGGTCAAAGAATATAAACTTTCAGGTAAAAATAATGTTAAGAGATTTGTTATTTAGTGTGGGAATGACAGATACTAATATGTCCCTGGAAAGTGGTAGAAAAGGGAAATAGAAAGTGGTATGAAAAATAATAATGTTAGTGAAAAATAGTAATGACATAAGTGCTGTACATCGTAGATGCATTCAGTTTTATATATCAGTGTGATAATAATGCTGACAATGCACTTGTGTTAGTATATTTATATATTTAAAATATTAAATTATGTACCTATGTATATGTGTATGTATGTTTGTGCATGTGAGTGCAGTGCCTCTGGAAGCCAGGGGAGGGCAACCAAATACTCTAGCATCACAAGTAGTTATGAGCCACTTGACATGGGTACAGCAATCTTGACATAAGTCCTGTGTGGTGAGCCTTTAACCATTCACCCATTTCTTCATCCTCCAGATCAAGTAAATTAAGGAGAAGCATTTTGTGTGTGTGTGTGTGTGTGTGTGTGTGTGTGTGTGTGTGTGTGTGTAAAACATTTAATAAAAAGTGTGCTGCCGTGACTTGAAGAGGGGCAGGGAGAGGTATATGGGAAGGCTTGCAGGAAGGATGTGGAAGGGAGAATTGGTGTAAGTATATTGTAATCTCAACAAATAAGACATTTTCAATTTTCCCAACAGTCCATTATCTGTTCAATCTGTTTCTCCTTTCCTGCTCATCATTCACTAGGCTTAGAATTTGATGAACGATCTAAGTCCTTGGTAAGGTCTGGATTATGCCCCTGTTGCTATGGGATGAGATCCAAAGTTTATGTATCAGTAATCTGATCCAGAGTGGCAATTCCTGTGCAATGAACTAAATCTTCCTTTACCTATGATCAGCCTCCCACAGGAACACCTGGTCAAAGCTATATTTGATGCCCCTAGCCACTATCCAAAAGCACTGTGAGGAGGCAAGCTTCTCTCCTTTACCACACTATCCAACATTCTTTGTCTTCCCTCAAATGACTGACATGATCCTTGCTATGACTGCTAGCTTGGGTATTTCCATATGTGTCCCTCTAGCTGTACTACCCAGGCTTCCTGTGTAGATTCAATGTGTAATTTGTTTTAAGGCATTTTGGGGAAACACTAATTCCATCTCTCCTATGATTGCATGCATGAAGTAGTCTTGGATTGTAGCATACAATATCTGAAGTCCCAAGCAAACAGAACGTGAAAATTTTTAGTGAAATGGTATTCCCATGCTTTTTTGTATGGTACTGAGGAAGTGATAAAAGCTTTATGAATATCAGACAAAATCCCATAATATTTAACTCTTGAGAAGACTCTGAAGACAGGACAGTTACAGTGGCACTTGATGCTGGAAGTGTGGCTTTAGATTCATGACCTTGATCCAATTGATTCAGTGCAATTTCCTTCTCCATAGCAATGAAAGACTGTTGCAAGTATAATTTATTGCCTTTGAAAGTTTGTCATTAGTCAATCTAAATATAACTTTTTAATGAACCTACTTTGTCTTAAAGAAGAAGGAAAAGACCCCTCCCAAAACAATTTACCTATTCTGTCATCTGGTTCTGTGGTTAAATATAGGGTCTCTTGAAGTTACAAAAGCATTTTTATTTATATTTTTTATTTTATTTTTGGATACTTACTTTATACACATTTCAAATGTTTTCCCCTTTGGAAACCTCCTATCCCATTCCCCCTTTCCCTGCCTCTATGAGGTTGCTTCCTTACCCACCCACCCACTCCCTTTTTCCCTCCCTAGCATTCCCCTACACTGGGGCATAGAACACCCTCAGGCCCAATGGCTGTTCCTTCCACTGATGGTCAACAAGACCCACCTCTGCCACATATGTGGCCAGCACCATGGGTCTCTTCATGTGTATTTTTTGGTTGGTGGTCCAGTCTCTGGGAGCTTCAGAGCATCTGTCCAGTTGACACTGTTGCTCTCTCCATGGGGCTGCAAATGCCCTCAGCTCCTTCAGTTCCCTTCTCCAACTCCTCCATCCAGGATCCCATGCCCTGTCCAAAGGTTGGCTGCAAGCATCCACTTCTGTATTTCTCAGGCTCTGCCTGAGTCTGGAGACAGCTTATTATGCTTCCATCCTCAAGCACTTCCCAACATCCACAAGAATGTCTGAATTTGTTAGCTATATGTGGGATAAATCCCCAGGTACGTCAGTCTCTGGATGGCCTTTCCTTGAGTCTCTGCTCCAATAGATTGAGAAAAGATCTTTACCTATCCTACATTTGATAGAGAGCTAATATCCAATATATACAAAGAACTCAGGAAGTTAGACTCCAGAGAATCAAATAACTCTATTAAAAAATGGGGAACGGAGCTAAACAGAGAATTCTCCACTGAGCAAACTCGAAGGGCTGAGAAGCACCTAAAGAAATGTTCAACATCCTTAGTCATCAGGGAAATGCAAATCAAAACAACCCTGAGATTCAGCCTCATACCAATCAGAATGGCTAAGATAAAAAATTCAGGTGACAGCAAAGGCTGGTTAGGATGTGGAGAAAGAGGAACACTCCTCCATTGCTGGTGGGATTGCAAGCTGGTACAACCACTCTGGAAATCTGTCTGGCAGTTCCTCAGAAAATTGGACATAGTACTACCTGAGGACTCAGCTATATCACTCTTGGGCATATACCCAGAAGATGCTCCAACATGTAATAAAGACACATGCTCCACTATGTTCATAACAGCCATATTTATAATAACCAGAAACTAGAAACAACCCAGATGTCCCTCAACAGAGAAACGAATACAGAAAATGTGGTACATTTACACAATGGAATACTACTCTATTAAAAACAATGACTTCATGAAATTCGTGGGCAAATGGATGGAACTTGAAAATATCATCCTGAGTGAGGTAACTCAGTCACAAAAGAACAAACATGGTATGTATGACATTAGCCCTAAAATTCAGAATACCCAAGATTCAACTCACAGACAGTATGAAACCTAAGAAGAAGGAAGACCAAAATGCAGATGTTTCAGTGTTTCTTAGAAGGGTGAATAAAATACTCACAAGAGGAAACATTGGGACAAAGTGTGGAGAAGTTACAAAAACTTTTTATAAGAAGAAATGGTTTCTTCCTGTTCAACAAACTATGAACCCAGACTCAGAATATGTGCTGTTCTCTAGGAGTGAAAACCAGAAAGAAACTGCAGAAATGGTGCTTTTAAAATAAAAGAAAATGTTGTTTCTATTAACTTGAAAATAACATTAGGTTCACTTTTTCAAAAGAAGTAACTGTCTATCTCCAGGTATATTTTCAATGCTTTCATTCTTTGATTCCCATGACCTGTGCTAAAGATGACTCTGAAAGGAAAATCTGCTTGATTAAAATATTGCCTATGGAAAGAGATTTTTATTTTTATAACTGTAATTTCTGATTCCCAGAGATAAACATATTGTATAAGATTTATAAAATTTTCAAACCAAAACAGGAGTCTGAAAAAAAAACTTATTTATGTTATAGTAAAAGTCAGTGCATATTAAAACAAATGGGAACTTTACCTACGGGAGACAGCATTTGTGCATCCACTTGACATGGAACTCCTACACACACAGCTACAAATTTGTGTAAAAAGCTACATAATATTGAAGTGGAACACTTCTATTGTTATTTTGACCAAATACCCAACAAGAAGCAAGTTAGAGGATAGTGGGTCTATTTTCCTTTATAATTCAAGGAAATATGTCCCATCATTGTAGAGGAGACATGGCAGCAAGAGAATGTCTGTAGTTAGGAAACAGTGAGAGATGTAGCAATGAGCAGACTAAGAAACCTTAGAGACACATCTCTTCCTACCTGCTCTGACCTCAATACCATTCAGCAGATGGTGATCAAGTGCTCAAAGACATGCACTTATTGGGGAGCACTTTATATCAAACCATGGAGACTGTGCAGGTATTGTGATAAAATCCAAATGATCATATCTTCAAGAAAATATTGTTAAAATAGATGTTTCTTCACTGATTCCAGAATATTTAGTAAAATGGAGGAATAGAGTCAGAGATTGTGATTTAGCAATGTAAAACCCTCAAACATATGGTGCTAGAAAAATTGCTGGGGATGTGTATGTTTACAAAACCCTATTCCACACAAAGCTGCTAGCCCCAGTAGATGCAAGTTGTAAATGAGAAAAAAATAAATAAAAGCCTAACCATCATCAATGTAATGTAATCCTTTTTTTTTTTTTTTTTACTTGCAGAAATTAATTATCCAGCTGGAAGCTAGACTGGATACAAGAGAGAGTGGATACCCTTTTCCTATCTCAGAAGTCTGTGGGATTTTGAATGAACACAAATGGTGACAACCTTGAGTTTTCTATTCTATCCCCAGAAGAACTTAGTAACAATGCTTATCTGTTCTCTCCCTGCTATGGAATATCGAGTGAGAACCAAGGACTAAAAAGTCAATTTAACACCAGGAGGATAATGATGACCCCTGCAAAAATCATTCAGTTCATTTAAATGACTAATTTTTAAAATACTTACAGTGCTTGATAGAAATAAGCTGTGAAACTGCTTTAAGGGGATATTAGCCATTAAGTACAAGATACTCGTGATACATTCCACAGACCCAAAAAAGCTATACAAGAAGAAAGGCCAAAGTGAGGATGCTTGAATCTCAGTTAGAAGAGTGATTAAAATAATCATAGGAGCCAGAGGAAGGGAGGGAACTGGGATAAAGAGAGGAAGGGGGAAGAATCTGGGGTAAAACAGGATCAGGTGTGAGAGGAGGCAGGAGAGTGGGCCAGAGGGCCAGAAAAATGAATGGAAATCTGCAGCTCCTGGGGCTGGGGTTCAAAATCTCTAGGAAGAAACCTCAGAAAGAGGAGGCTCCAGGACTCAATGCAGGAGACCTTAGCCCAGATGCCTAACAATGAGGATATGAACCCTGAAGAGGTTATCTCCTGTAGCCAGGCAGGACCCCCTGTGGAGGCATAATGCACCCACAAATCTTTCAACACAAAATTTGTTGATGCAAAGACAAAGATGGAGCAGAGTCTGAGGGAATGGCCAACCAATAACTGGCCCAACCTGAGCCATCCCATGGACAAGCACCAATCCTTGACAATATTAATCATACTCTGTTATGCTTGCAGACAGAAACCTAACATAACTGTCCTCTGAGAGGCTCTACCGAGCAGCTGACTGAAGCAGATGCAGATACCCACAGCTAAACATTGGACAGAGCTCTGGCTGGACTCTTATGGAAGAGTTGAGGAAAGGACTGAAAGCCACGAAGGGAACAAGAACCCAACAGAAAGACTACCAGAATCCTAGGGACTCTCGGAGATTGAACCACCAACCAAAGAGCATACACAGGCTACATAGCAGATGTGTCTCCATGTCAGTCCCGCAATATCAGGGCTGCATTGTCTGGCCTCAGTGGGAAGAGGATACACCTAACCATGCAGATATTTGATAAGCCAGGTCCACTGATAACAGGGGAGGGCACCCTCTCAGAGGAGAAGTGGGGAGGGGAAGGGGGAGGAAGGGAGGGAGGGGCACAGTGTTTAGGATATAAACTAATTAATTAATTATAAAAAAGAATTCTGGCTGAAGATAAAGTGAAGATTACCTAAAATGACTCTATACTATGTTTGTCATTAGTCATGGCTTCCTTGGGTTAGATTAATTTGCAAATGCATATTGATGGCTCATGATGGATGTCAGGTTGTAAAACAGGATTGAACAGAAATCCATGAGTTTAAGAGCAGCCTTAAAACTCAAGATGAAATGTGAGCTCCCCCCACCCCCACCTCACCTCAGGCTGAATGCTGAGCACTATTCAGGAGACAGCAGAGCTTCAGAACAGAAACCAAATTATGATTTGTGTCCAACAAAGCCAGAAAGCTTCCAGAAGACCACTGTGCAACAACACTGGGGACCATTGGAAAGGCAAAAATACCTTTGAGTATTTTTACATGTGACTTTGTAGTAATAATTAAATATCCATTTAGTCTTCTTAATAAGAGGATGGGTGTTATCAGTGTCATTTAATATATGGTAAAGTGGAGGGATGTAGATATGTAGGAATCTAAGCAACTAACATTCTTTACCTTCCTACATTGCTTTCTATTAAAAAATTAAAAAGACAAAATTCCAACATGGAGGGGAGAGGTGGACACTAAGTCCTATCCCTAGTACAGAAGTTATTGTCAGGTGATAGTTTCTGGGAGAAAGAGAGTCAAGTATCTTTAAGAAGGTGGCTGCTGCTAAGTTGACCATACTACAATAGAAAGGCTACAAATCCATGAATATTGAAGCAACACAAATGGGATATAGATGAGGTAAAGAACAAAACTAAACCAAAGATTCTACAAAATGATGTGTAGGGAATGAAGATGTGAATACTGGAGAAGTAAACGTGATCTAAAATAGTCTTCCCTAGGATAGGATGTATACAACAATTGGCCCTGAAAACATACATACAGAAAACATTATGTGGACTGAGAAGGTTGTATTTAAGTCTCTCTCTCTCTCTCTCTCTCTCTCTCTCTCTCTCTCTCTCTCT
>JADRCH010000180.1:3697858-3754056 GCA_019843965.1 Rhynchomys soricoides | reverse complement strand
TCTGTTTCTGACAAAATTTAAAAAGCCATGCATTTGAATCTACCCCAAATTCATTGTGGGCTTTTTTGGTCTGGATGGTAGAAAAGTAGATAAAAACATTCAATACAAAAAGTTTAATTTTTTTATTGGATATTTTCTTTATTTACATTTCAAATGTTATCCACTTTCCCGATTCCCCCACTAAGAAACCCCCTATTCTGTTCCCCCTCCTCCTGCTTCTATGAGGGTGTGCCCTCACCCTCCCACCCACCCACTCTCACCTCCCTGCCCTCGAATTCCCCTACACTGGGGCATCCAGCCTTCACAGAACCAAGGGCCTCTTCTCACAATGATGCCCAACAAGGCCATCCTCTGCTACATATGTGGCTGGAGCCATGGATCCCTCCATCTGTACTCCTTGATTGATGGTTTAGTCCCTGGGAGATCTGGGGCGTCTGGTTGGTTGGTTTCATTGTTCTTTCTATGGGGTTGCAAACCCCTTCAGCTCCTTCAGTCCTTTCTCTAAGCCCTCCATTGGGGACCCTGTGATCAGTCCAATGGTTGGCTGTGAGCATCTGCCTCTGTATATGTCAGGCTCTGGCAGAGCCTCTCAGGAGACAGCTTTGTCAGCATGTACTTCTTGGCACCCACAATAATGTTTGCTTTTGGTGACTGTATATGGGATGGATCCCCAGGTGAGGCAGTCTCTGGATGGTCTTTCCTTCAGTCTCTGTTCCACATTTTGTATTTGTTCCTATGAGTATTTTGTTACCCCTTCTAAGAAGGTCCAAAGCACACACTCTGTTGTCCTTCTTTCTTCTTGAACTTCATGTGGTCTGTGAATTGTATCTTGGGTATTCTGAGCTTTTGGGCTAATATCCACTTATCAGTGAGTGCATACCATGTGTGTTCCTTTGTGATTGGGTTACCTCTCTCAGGATGATATTTTCTAGTTCCATCCATTTCCCTAAGAATTTTATGAAGTCATTGTTTTTAATAGCTGAATAGTAAAGTACTCCATTGTGTAAATGTACCACATTTTATGTATTCATTCCTCTGTTGAGTGACATTTGGGTTATTTCCAGCTTCTGGCTATTATTAATAAGGCTGATATGAACATAGTGGAGCATGTATCCTTGCTATGCCCTACTATGTTCATAGCAGCCTTACATACATACATATGTATGTACATACATACATATGTATACATACATACATATATATACAAAAATACAATACATCTTCAAAATGTGTAAGCATTGAGTATGTTGCATTATGCCAATCATTTGTCTTTCCCTCTTCACATTTTCCTTCTCACTTTAAATTTCTTTGAAAAGGCCTCCTCCTTCCAACTTAATTTCACGATGTCATTTGCCATAATTAGAATTCAGCTACTAATGGATAAACAAAATGTGATAAGTGATTACAATGAAATATTTCTGAGCCTTTCAAGAGAACTCCATTTAATGGTATTAGACAACAAGAATAGGCCTTAAACATTTTATAATAAATAAAATAAGGGAGTTGGAAAATAGTAAATGTGGTTGTTCAACTTATATGAAGTGCTTTAAAAGATTTATTCATTTATGTATGTGAGCACACCGTCACTGTCTTCAGACACACCAGAAAAGGACATCCGATCCCATTACAGATGGTTGTGAATCACCATGTGGTTGTTGGGAATTGAACTCAGGACCTCTAGAAGAGGAATCAGTGCTCTTAACCACTGAGCCATCTCTCCAACCCATATGAAGTGTTTTAAATCATCAGATCCATAAACACAACACAAAACTGTGCTTTCCAATTTTGTGAGAGATTTAGTAGCAGGGAATTTTAATCAGTGGACAAGCCAGATGGCTAAATAGTGAAAGGTACTTGCTAAGACTGACTACTTGAGTTTGATCCCTAGGAGTCACATGAGCTAAGTAGAGAACCAACACAAGCTGTCCTCCAGCCTCATATGAGTACCATAGCATGTGGTCTGCCCACCAGAAAAACAAACAAGTATAATATTCTAGTTAGTCCAAACACGGAATTCTAGGATGCAGCAGTATAACAGTGAACCTCCCAGCAATAATCAGATAAACCTCATGTTGTGTTTCCATCACAATTGATTTTTTAAAGTTGCTTTAACTCTTCAGTATATGTATTCATCATCCCTCACAACTGAATTATCTGCAGAATACATAATAGCAATTGTAATTTTAATACTTTTGGTAAATTAGTTATCATGGAGTCATTCATGTTAAAATCCTTATACTAAGTAACCCTTAAGTATTTAAATGTCACAGAAGTTGACCAGGTATAATAGTCTTGTTTCAATTTAAGTGATAGTTTTTATCCTACTTTTCAATAGCAGGATTGATATATAGCTGAAAGTAGTTTCTGTTAGTCATCAAAAGGAAATAAGGATAATTTTAACTTACCAAAAAGTAATTTAAACTGAATGGGAAGGAAGGGTAGATATAACTGGTGGCATACACAGGATGTTCTTTCTGAGAAAGAGGGCAGGAGGAAGATCAGTGTCAACTGAAAAGATTGTTCTCTGGGTGGAACAAGGGGATGATTTTACCCTCTATCTGGTTCAATGAAATTTTAGGTCTGTTTTTTTTTTTTTCTTCTAGTAAAAGAACTATAGAAAATAGAGTTAATTCAATTCAGGAGAAAATTAATGTAGGCTATGAAAAGTATTGTATAAAATGAAAACTCTTAATGGTTGATGTTATTTAATAACAAAATTAACTAGTGTCTAAAGTCAACAGAGTATTTTCTATACTCTTCCGTTTAGGACAGAGAGTAACAGTATTAGACACTTGGAACTGGATGAGTATGGTGAACAAAATCAATACCCACTGCAGTTTTAAAAGATATTTGGCCATGTCACAATTACACAGAAAGTTAATATAAGGTATCTTGTGAGGTACAAATGCAGAGCTAATGAAATATCACTTCCTTCAAGGTGAAGAATGAATCATTAAAATGAATGGATCTTTCTCAGAAGGGGAAATAAAAATAGATATCAGAAGTGGACAGAGGGAAGGAACTAGGTAAGAGAGAGAATGGGGAGGAGAGAAGGGATCAGGTGTAGGGAGAGAGAACAAAACCAGTGGAGGTGGGGGAGGGGCATCTCTAGAATGTTTCACTGACCAGGGCATTAGATTGACTTTAGCTGAGACTCTTAGTAGCTGGGGATATAGACCCTGAAGGGCCCACTTCCTGTAGCCAGGTAGGACTCCCAGTGGAGAAACAAGGACAATAACCCTCCCACAAAATCTTCCACCTAAAATGTGTCCTGCCTACAAGATGTGCAGAGACAAAGACCGAGCAGAAACAGGGAATGGAAAACCAATAACTGGCCGCAATTGAGACCCATCCCATGGGCAAGAATCAATCTCTGATATTATTAATGATACTCTGTCACGTTTGCAGACAGGTACCTAGCATAACTGTCCTCTGAGAGGCTTCACCCAACAGCCAGTGGAAACAAATACAGAGACCCGCAGAAAAATATTAGAAGGAGTTTGGAGACTTTTATGGAAGAATTGAGGGATGCAAAGAGGGCAAGGACTCCACAGGAAGTCCAACAGAGTCAATTGATTTGAACCCTTGGGGGTTCCCATATACAGAATAATCAACCAAAGAGCCAGCACGTGCTGGACCTAGACTCCCACCGCCATTCATAGCAATGTGCAGCTTGGCCTTCATGGGGGGGGGCCCAACATGGAGCAGTGGCTGTTCCTGAATCTGTCGCCTGCCTGTGGATCCTGTTCCCATAACTGTGCCACCTTGTCTGTCCTCAGTGTGAGAAGATGCACCTAGTTCTGCAGTGACTTGATGTGCCTGTAGAGGAGGAGGGTGATATCCAGGGGGAGCTCCCCCTTCTCAGAGGAGAATGGGAGGAGGGAATAAAGAGAGAGGTGCTGGGAGGAGAGGTGGAGCTCATATTGCAATGTACAGTGAATAAAAAATACATAAAAATAAATAAAAGTTAAAAACCAAAACAAAAATGAGTGGAACAAATGAAAGTTTCCTAAGAACTGAAAGGAGATGATGCTTCTGAAAATGCCCAACTCAGATTCATAAAAATGTTTGATAAAATAGGATGCAGTGATATGAAACCTCACTTATTAGGATAGGTATTAGTAAATGTCAGTGTCTGAACTGTATACTCCCAAGATTGAGACATTTTATCTAAGAATTAAATAAAAACCATGCATATCACAAAGTAGAAAAGGAACTTTATTTAGAGCAAAGCAATAGAAAGCATCAGAAAACTTAGTACTGCCAGGGTGTGAATGGGTCTATGACCATCTATCTACTGGAGCTTCTCAGAGACCTCATCCCTGAAGAAATTTGGCTTTCCCTCATCCAGCAACCATAAATCACCAATACATGCTCAGCTAGGAGTGGGACTTAGTGTTTATGAACAGAGTACATGAAAATGGAGGAAAAGGTGGTAGGTGGAAAAGGGAAAATTGGACAAAGTATATAAGGGTTGATAAGGAATTGAATTAAAATATGTTGTATGCTTTAGAAATTTTTCAAACAGTAAAAAGAAATTTAAAAAGAACTTCTAATTTCATAATAAAATAAATTTGAATTTACTTAATTCTTATTGACAGAATAATACAAAGAAGAAAACTGGCAAAGAAATTAACAATCCAAGATTGTTTATCTTATTGCCTATCAGTATGGAGAAATGTTGACTAAGATTTTCTCCTGAAGTAAATACGTTGATTTTATACATCATGGTATATATTGGGATTTCCTTTATGGAGATAAATGTTAAAGCATAAACTAACCATACAAATAACATCATTAAACATGACACACTTAATCATTTAACATTTGGGTGGCTAGAGAGATGACTCAGCCATTAAAGAGCACACCTTGTTCTTGCAGAGGACCCAGCACAATTTCCAGCATCCAGATGATAACTTACAATTCTCTTTTAACTTTAATCACAGACTATTTGAATTCTCTTCTGAATTCCCTAGGCAACAGTCACACAAATAGTACACATAACATAAATGTAGGCAAAACATTTATATATGTACAATAAAAATAAACTGAAAATACTTAACAGTATCATTAATACTCTGGTTGTCTGTGTTTAAGTGAATAGAATTTCTTAACCTACGTGGAAATGATGCATTTGCTTGACCTAAATATAATATTTTCATTTCCCAGTTGACTTAAGATTCCGTAAATTTCCAGTTTTAAAAAATCAGATTTAAGAAATTATAATTGTATTCATTTAATTTTTGTCTCATGATATTTTAGTGTATATTTACTTTGTAAAATAAATATGTGAAGGGAAAAGTACAGAAGACCAGATTATATTGCAAGGGGAGTAGTTAGCCACAGTAGTAAAGATATTTAAAATTCCAATGTTTGTTTGAGATTTTATTTTATGGCTTTCAAGAGAAGGAGTTTGGATATAGAGGTATAATTTGAGTTGTTCTGTATCTGATTCCACAGAGTTGGATTATGCAAACTCTTGCTTCCTAGGCATCCCTCTTCCTATGATGCATCTTATTTTATTAATTGTTAATTATATGCATCACAATTATGCATGTGCATAAAATGGTTAAAAGGAGGTTGACCCTGAAAGTTCACATGTCAACATAAATTTGCATTTGTAAGTGAACCAAAGTCAATCTAGATGTGATTGATCTACTGTATACAGTCCCTAGATGTCTAGGGAACACTCCTGTGTTCCAGAGTATGTTTGAATAGGAACAGAACACTAGTAAAGTAAAAGAGGGGAAAAAATCAGTCATCTGAAATAATATAGTGAGACCCAAAAGTCCTGGTGTTAATTGCAATAAACCACATATGGAAGGCAAATTCTGTATGATCTTATTACATGCAAAATCAGAAATACACAAACTTACCTAAGCAGAAAGTATAGATTTAAGAATTGTATAATTTACAGGATAAAGTCAGAGCTCAATGATACAAAACTTGACTAAGTCTTGAGCTTAATCCACAGTAATGTTAAAAAGTAACATAATGATATAATACTCACCAACTTTCAACCAGCATATAATTCAGAAGAATCATATTTACATTTCCAGCAGAATTAAGAAATTTGGCAAAGTGAATAGTAATCACCTAAAGCAACATAGAGAAATCAGAATTTCTAATTCAACTTTAAGGAAATAATTAAAACAGTGCTTTTCATATACTCAATAAAAATTAATGCAAACAACACTATTCTGTACAGTCTACTTGAACAGACCCATATATACTATAAGATGGTGAGTAATGCGTATCAATGTGAAAAGAAACAGAGACAATTAAATTATTGTATATAAAAATAATACTAAGTAGAGTATAGCACAAATAATTAATCTGAAAATACAATATTGTTTAAGGTTGACATGAAACATTTGAGGCCTAAGTATCAATAAAGTATTCTTAGCTAAAATAATTAAAAGATTTACCACACGATGAATGAAATGGGTTTGATTTTATTACTGAGGTTTTTTCATGTAAAAAAGCTCAGGCTCCTTAAAATTTAAGTAATAAGTCATGTTTTTTTATATTTACTTGTATTTTAAATTTTTACTATTAGTATTAAAATATATATTTATATATTATGTATATATTTGTGAAAGAGAGATAGAAAGACAAAGAGAGATAGAGAGAGAGAGAGGGAGAAAGAGAGAGAGAGAGGCGCTTGATGACACCTTAATTCCAAACATGGGAGGTGGAACAAAGGCAGGGACATTTCTGTGAGTTTGAGTGTAAATGTAACTTTATTCTTTATATGTAGTTGTCACCTCAGAGGCTTACTGCTGTATAAGCTCAACCATTTCTTTCTTTCTTACCTCTAGCTGGCTGGATAAACTCAGGTTTTCTGGCTCAAACTCTTCTCCAAGCTAACTGATTTAAACTGGTTTGTCTTAGCTGCTGACTGAATTGCTCTGCTTGGCCTAAAACTAACTCTGGCATTCTGTTCTAATCTGTCTCTTTCTCTAGCTCATTCTATCTTCATCTGTTTCTAGTTTGTTCTCTCTGGAACCTGTCTATAAAACTGTCCCAGTAAGAAACTCTTAGTTAAAAAACAAACAAAACAAAACAACAAACAAGCAAGAAACAAAAACAGAAACAAACAAACAACAACAATCACTCCTGATCTTACGATAGTTGGGTGCATTCTATCCCTGACTCATTCTGGCAAGTCTTTCTCTGATTCTTCACTTTGTCTGCCTCGCAATTAAAGGTCACTTTCAAACATGACTGCTCTTTTTTATAAACTAACCTCACCTTCACTGTGTGGGAATAAAGGTGTGTTCTAAGGACATGTCTATATTCCAGCCAATTGTACTACAATCTAGAGCACAACTAAATTCCAGCCAGAACACATAGACCTAGAAGGTCTTCAGAAATGATCCTTTGCCAAAGCAGCCATGTTGCTGGTTTAAAATCCCTCTACATCTGAATCCAGTCTGGTTTACCAGCAATTTCTAGGCCATCAGGGCTTACATACTGAGACCCTATCTTGTAAGAAAGAAAGAAAGAAAGAAAGAAAGAAAGAAAGAAACAAAGAAAGAAAGAAACAAAGAAAGAAACAAAGAAAGAAACAAAGAAAGAAACAAAGAAAGAAACAAAGAAAGAAACAAAGAAAGAAAATATGTAATAATTTCTGTCCAGCTACAGAAATATTACTGCATTAAAGATTACCAGTAAAATTATTTAGACATTTCAGTAGTATTTTCAATAACATATTGATTTCAATTTGATACAACATGTATTGCCAAGAACCAATATATAATTGAATAATTATGCCAATAATTATTGAATAAGTTCTGTAATATAACTTATTCTTTAGACAGTTCATTTGTAAGGTGATTTCAATATTATTCCCAGAAAAATTTGATATGGTCTTTACTTTTATTATCCTTTCCCATCATGAACATACTACAAACACGATACACTTAAATGGAAACTAAAATACTCTATTTGTACACCTGAGCCTAGATTATGTGGTGAATCCTTATGTGCATTTACTCTCATTTCCTCTTCATAATAATATAGCATGTTTATTATTTACTTCAATTTATATAGAGAACATCTAATATCATAATTATTTAGTATCATAAATATTTAATACCATAAATAAAATAATAAAAATATTTTAATTCAGAAAAATTTAAAACATTCAGTATATTTAAATTCTTACAAACTTTTACAGTGTGCAGAAATATCTTTCAAATGTGTGGCTTATTATTTCTGTTTTTTAAATAGAGCTTCTCAGTTTTACCTCTGGGATGTCATGTAATCTTTGTATTATCCTCCACAAAAAAAGTAAAGATTTCCCTCAGGAGTGCAAGGGTAACTAGAAGAAAAAGTAGACTGTGAAAATATATATATAATGACTACCAATGGATTTTAGTCAAACAAAATGTGACCCTAGAAATAATAGGTGATCTAAAACTCCACATAGAACACAAGGAGAAAATAGTCTCATGACAGTGGGTTGAGTCAGAAATAAGGAAAATAACTCAGAATTTCCTTCTCTTGCTGCTAGTATACTTAAAAACTTGTCATTGAATTTTCAGATACATTGATATTTATTTATAAATGAGGTCATTTAATGACTAATTATCTAAGCATTATCTTCTGACATTATGCTGTTTAGATAGCACCACTAAAATTTGAAGCATCTACTGTTCTAAACGACATTCATGGGGCTATCAGACTGTTGTTATTGGCTTCCTTATTCCTTCCACAGGGTAGGCTGGGGGATTAAAAGGTTTTACTGCACTATATGTGCCATGAGTAGTATATGATGAATTAAAAGTCTTGTACAATAAAATCGTGTTTGCTATTTTAAAGCAAAACTTGTTATTTTATCAAACTTTCAAAGGAAGAAAATCTCTTTCTTTAGTCATTCTAAAGTCAGTGACTTTATTCAGTCATACTTCAAAACAAGTTGACAAAAACATCATTAACAAAGACTAAAAAGGATTCATTCACTCTCTGTTTTACTTATCCAATGATAAAACATCTATGATTCACAAAGCATTATGTTAGGTGTTGAGCATGTGATTGTGAACATGAAGGTCAGACACTGAACAAATTCAAAGGCACTACAAATAATTTTTCTTAATTTGTCAATAAGAAGAACAATAGCATAATGTAAGTTTTTGTAATCAAAGGCCTGATAAAGAATGCATCTTTAACTGACTTAATGACTTTCTGATTTCTTGTGTGTGTGTGTGTGTGTGTGTCTAAGACAGATAGTGAGAGAGAACTGCTACTAAAGAACAGATCATTAACATTCTTGATCACTCTCCTGTGACTCATCTGTGTTTGTCTAAGTATGTATGTACTTCTAAGTTTCCAGGCTTCAATCAGTAACAAACATCTCTTACCATGCATGGATACAGAGTCTCTAACATCTGTTACATGAGAAGAAAACACAGAATAAAATCTCATTGTATTTCTACTGTTATTACTGGGATCTTTCTGTGATATTCCTTTTGTTATTTAACTGTGCATGATTGCATATCTTTATTAGAATTACCATCTTAATATCCTTCCTGAAAGTGATCCTTCTACCTTGGCATGTGATTATTAAAACACCAAATAGAGTAACTGTACATAACTGCTCATTGTATTGCTTTTGTGGATTAACTTCAAGCTTCTACCAATATGTTCAGCTCACCCTAAGAATATCCTGAAGTAGAGTTCTGCGGTCAATCATCTCAAAAGTTGACCATTTGTTTTCAAGATGTAGCCTTCCTCTGCAATTCATTTGAGCTTCACATTCCTCTTGTCTCTTCCTTTTATATGATGTAATTATAGAGATATACAATGTTGCTATGAACAGACATTCCACCTTCTTTCTAGCATATTGATAACAATGAGTGGCATAGTTTTTATGTTGAATTTTGAAAAGTATATAGAAATTTATAAATATATATAAGATGCTTTAAAATGTTGAAGGAAGAGGAGAGTGAAATGGCTTAGCAGTTAAAAAGATTGTCTATTCTTCTAGAGGACCCAGATTTGATTCTCAGTATCTGCCTGATAGCTCATAACTGGCTTTAACTCCACTTCCAAGGAAACAATACTCTCTTCTGGCCTATGCTTACACCTAGTATGCATGTGGCACACAGACACACATGCAAGTAAAACATGCATACAACAAAATAAAAAATTAAAACCTTTGAACATTACTCATGGCTTGAGAATTAGTATGATATAAATGAAAATTAAACAGAATTGATAGAAAATGATAGTTCAACTGTGGTGAAGGTACACATCTGCAACTTTAGCAGTCAGGAGGCAAAGAAGGATTGGGGAAATTTCAGAGTCTGCTTGGGACACTTTGCCAGGCCTAATCAATAACAAAGCAATGTACTAGCAGAATCCTACTATCCATAAAATATAGCAATGAACACTGTTACTAACACCTTAAGATTTGGAAAGGCATCACATGACACAGGGTATTTGTTTTCCTTAGCAAAAAGAAAACCGTCCTCTTTTTTTTTTTTTCTGAAAACATTCATTTTTTTTGAAACATTTTTTTTTTAAAACATTCATTACATAGAATAAAATGTAAAAATATAAAACAAAAGTAAATAAGAAAGAGCAGGTTTTCTGTTGGGAATATCACATTTTGCTTTCAGTTTCCTTCATCTCCGTCTTCCATGAGACTTTAGGCTTTCCCATAGGAGTAGAGATTCTCCAATTTTGAGCATCTGTTCACTTGCTGAGCATTGCACCTCTTGGTTTTATCAGGAAGCATTTAAGGGTATCTATCTGGAAATAGTCACTAGGCAAACACTGGCAGTGACATCAAAGGACATGTTCTTATTAGCCCTGTGGCTGCTGTGTACCATATCACCCAACATACAACCATCTAGAAATCACACAGGCACATGATTGCTGGTTACTGATACAATTAAATCTGCCACAGCATATGGCTAGAGGGAATATGATAGAAAAACAAGGGCATAGTTCTTCCTGGACACTGTAGAACAAAGATAATTTGTCACTCTCTAATTGATCACCATTTATTGGTTTGTTCTTATCGTGATAGAGATGAAGAAGGCTCTATTTTTTCTACAGCAGATATTATAAAACTGTATGATTTCTTCGTAAAGGTCAAATATCATCAAAAGTAAACAAGCTCTGGTTGGAGGTACATGTTTAGACTAGTGATTTTTATGTATTTTTTAAAATCATGATCTGAACCTTCGAGGATGCCTATGGTGATTTTATGTTCACTTGTCAAATATAACTTGACTATGAACTTCTTTTTTAAAAAAATTGGATATTTTATTCATTTACATTTCAAATGTTATCCCCTTTCCTGATTTCCCCTACACAAACACCCTATCCCATCCCCTTTCCCCCTGCTTCTATGATGGTGCTCCCCCACCCACCCACTCCCACCTCACCACCCAGGCATTCCTCTATACTGGGGAATTGAGGCTTCACAGGACCAAGGGCCTCTCCTCCAATTGATGCCAGATAAGGCAATCCTCTGCAACATATTCAGCTTGAGCCATATGTCCCTCCATGAGTACTCTTTGGTTGGTGGTTTAGTCCCTGGGAGCTCTGGGGAATCTGACTGGTTGATATTGTTATTCTTCCTATGAGGTTGCAAACCCCTTCAGCTCCTTCAGCGCTTTCTCTAACTCCTTCATTGGGTACCCTGTTATCAGTCCAATGATTGGCTGTGAGCATCCACCTCCGTATATGTCAGGCTCTGGCAGATCCTCTCAGGAGACAGCTATATCAGGCTCCTGTCAGCAAGTATATCTTGGCATCAGCAATAGTGTCTGGGTTTGGTGTCTGTATATGAGATAGATCCTCAGGTGGGGCAGTCTCTGGATGGTCTTTCCTTCAGTCTCTGATCCATACTTTGTCCCTGTATTTCCTTTACAAGAGCAATACTGGGTTAAAAATTTGGAGATGAGTGAATGGCCCCATCCCCCAACTGGGGGGCCTTGCCTAGCCTTTGGATATGGTCTCTTCAGGTTCTCCCTCCCCTTTGTTAGGCATTTCAGCTAATCTCATCCCTGTTGGTTCCTGGAAGCTTCTTGCTTTCCTAGCATCTGGGACTTGTTGGAGGAAGAAAAGAGAGGGAGGGAAAAAAGGGGAGGCAGGATCAGATATGGGAGGAGACAGAGATGATATACAGAGGGTCAGGAATTTGAACAGCCATGTGTAGCAATGGGGGATGGGGAACTGGGGTGTAGTCACTGTATGAATTAAGGAATTAGGGAACAAGTTAAGAATAAATATGAAAAAATACATTGTGTAAATTTCTTAAAGAATTAATGAAAATACACTTAAAAAGAAAAAGCATAATGATACACATGTATCAAAATATAAAAATGATTCCAGATTGTATATTAACTAAATATTTTAAACTTATTAAGAAAACACTAGTATTGGAGGAAAATGTTATTCCTCTGAGCCTCTAATCTGTGTTGTTTTAGTATTGTACAACATTAGAACTCCTATCAGTATATTTCATAGCAAACATGGAATGCAGGATTTGTGTTCCACGATGATGTAGAGAAGCATAAAAAGAAACGAGAAATGTCAAACTTCTTATAGGAAGACAGAATTAGGATCTATAAAAGAAAAAGATTTACACATTTGCATAAAACGAGGAAATGAAACTTTGCAGAGCAACTTTATTTCTGTAGTTTTCAAATTCTTCAACCATCCATGTTTCTGAGGAAAAAGGTTTATTGCTTTTAATTCCCATATTTGATTCATTTTTCATATGTTCTAATACTTCATGTGTAAAATGATGTGTAAATATATTTGTGTCCAAATTGCCACCTTTGGGCTAAAGAAAGAGCTCTGCTGATCCACAGTAGAAAGTGACTTGAATAGAATATGTGAGTATCATATATTCCTGTACCACCAAATGGGGATAACTTTAGAAGTTTTGCTTCCTGTCTGTTTCCTTTGATATATGTATAATTTCTCATACTTTTCATTGTCACTAGAAAGTCAAACTCATGTGGCATCAAGCATACCCATATCTCATATGATTTCTGTAATATAATGTTTTATTTACCTGGGAGAAATGTGAACAATAATTTTTCCATTACTTTAGAGTTTGGATTCAAGATACTATTTAAAAACAAACAAACAAACAAAACCTTTAGTATTCTATATAACTATGGAGGTGGAGATGGGAGAAGTAGGATTTGAAAGTCTAGAGCCATTTGCACTACCAAAGATCTCATAGGTGGTCAGCTCCCTGCCAGCAGGTCCAGGCAAGAGGAGAGAACCTGTTCCAGCTGGGTCTGTCTGGGGCTGATTGGGATGTCAAGTGTCAAAGGCCCAAAAGAAACATGCCAAGCCAGGAGTCTTGTCGAAGCAGGAACTCACTTTATTAAACTAGCCACTTCCTTATATAGAGAAGGTAAGGAGGTGGGCACTTAAGTATGGAAAGAGATGATGGAGAAGGCAGGGAAGAGTGAAGGAGAATAAGAGGTAACTGACAAGGTCAATGACAAAGCTTCTTATCATAGACAGTAGGGCAAAGGCAGGGCCAAATAAGTCTTGCTGAGTCACCCTGATATGGAAGTGACTGAGACAGGTCTCAAAACTTGAGCCAGGGTTAGACTCTCCCACAAGACGCCACAAACTTGAGCCAGGCCTGGGTTTATCCTCAAGGCCCAAATCAGGGCCAAAATGGGGCCCAACATTTCCACCTTTTGTTTTTGTAATGAGCAGGTTATATGGTTCCTGTCTTAGGCCTTACCTGTCTCTGGATACCATGTGTTACTTTGGTTCGGGGGGGGGGGGGGGGAGGGGTTGTTCCTCGACCTGTCTTAGGTTTTCTCAGTACATCTGAGATCTTACCCATCATTGGTCAGGTAGAGAGCTCAGGAAGGGTGCTCATAGGCAGAGAGATATTTAGAGCCCGGCCTGGAAGAGGCAAGTCTTTGGTAATGGGCCTCAACTTGGTGAAGCTGGACCACCTCTAGCCTGATGGATAAATTGAGTGAGCTTATTGAGCACACATGGCCCAACAGTGAAGATAAGGAGAAGAAGAAGAAAGGGGCCACAGAGAGGGAGGAAATAGGGTAATAAGCCATGAAATCCAGTCCACAACAGGTTGTCCTGGAACTCTCTTCACCTCCTTCCTAGGTCTTTCTGAAGCTTCTTTATCTTGTTTTGGATGATTCTGGATCAATTAGCATAGAAGCAGCATTTTTCCTGTAAATAAAGACAGATACCCTCCTCCTTGGCTGTTAAAGGGTCTAGCCCTTGTCTATTTTGAAGGACCATCATGGCTAGTAATCAAGCTGTTTTTGAAGATCAAACATAGTACTAGAGACAAAATTAGTATCATTGACCAATTGTTGAGATAGTTCTCGATAGAGGTTGGTGGCCACTCCAATTCCAGCTGATCCTACGGGTACACCAGCCAGGACCCCTCATCCAACTAGGGGGCTATCATCTGGATTGCCTTTTTGGTCCTGCCCTCAATAAGATCGAATGAGGGGATGGGTAAGGGCTCACCTCCTGGGATTATGTCTATGTTAGGAGAAAGAATTGATAGGGCACATATCCAGGTCCATTGGGGTTGGGGGGGATGGAAAGTTAAACCCCAACCCTCCTCCACAGAGGAACACCATCCCTGGGGGAGGGTAGATCACAATTTTGTATGGTAAAGAGATATTGGCCCCACATAGGGAGGGATGAACTGACCCAACATCTGTCCTGGAGTTATTTAGAAAGGGGGAAGCCCAGAGGCAGACTCCTGGAGTAGGAAGAGGGAGCAGCTGAAAAGGCATAAGGATCATCAAAGAGCAATTGGAAGTGGGGAAGAAGGTATTTGATCCATTTATGGAAGTATTAACAAGAAGAGAAAGTGGCATAGGTCAGCCAACTTCCATGCAGAGCCAACAATCTTGGGCAAGGAAGGGAGCAGATGGATTAAGAGTCAAAAATGCCATCTGAAGTACCCCCTCAGTCTGGGAATGAAGTGTCAATTCCTCCCAACTCTCAGGGTGGGTAAAAGGTTAATAACTGAGCTCAGGATACTGTGCTTGAATGAACTCTTCGATCCTTTTTTCAACTTCAATTTCTCAGACTTGATCATGAGCCACCCCCATCAGTATAATCGATGGGCTGGCAAAGTTCCAACAGATATCTTGTCTGGTGTGACCATAGCATTGGGAAGGGGCCATATTGCCTCATTCTAAGGAGGGCATGGTGCTTGCTATGGCATTGCGGGCAGCTGTCCAATAGGTCTTATTATCCGTTTAGTGGGTGTACTCTTGGGCCTGACCATAGCAAACTGCATGCACAGTAGGATAAAAGGTGGTACAGAGACATGGCCCTGGCCTACCATTTACATTAGGAATGATTTCAGGTTTTTTAATACATACCCACTTTTGAAAGGGGACACTGTTGGGGTCGGCAACCAGGTATGTGACCTTGGAGCCACAATCAATAATATGTAGGGTGGTGCCTCCTAGGCCATAGGCCTTATAGGTACCTCCTTTACAGTCACAAGGATTACCCAACTGTTTTTTTTTTTTTTTAAGATCTCCTGTATTCCTTGGGGGTCATCAAATCCTCCCTCAGTCAAGATGGGGAGCAGCATCCATGTCAACAACAGCGTCATTTTCTTGATCATCTTGGTCTCCTGAGGGAGAAGCATAGGGGGGTTTCTCAGGGCAGGTGGACTCCCTGGAAATGTCATTGTCAACCTCCACTTGTTGAGGCATATACTTTATGTCTCTGGCCAGTGTCCAGATTGGTCTTTTTTCACTTTGTGGAAATATGCAGCCGAATCCCCTCCCAGCTGTCAAGGAGCAGGTCTGGTCCTCTCCAGGCTCCTGTCAGTGGGTCCCTCCATCTAATTTGTATCGAGATATAGGAGATGGAGGAGGTCCCATGTCTTTGAAATGTGGACAACTAAGGATTTTCTTTTGAAAAATTTAAAATATTTGAAGTGAATAATGCCATTTTTAGCTGAACATGTGGGGATAAAGATTCCTCCTTTTGTTTTTGTAAGTGAGACTTTAAAGCTTGCTTTTGTCTTTCAACAATTGCTTGTCCTCTTGGGTTATAAGGGATGCCCATAGTGTGGGAGATCTTCCACATATGGAGAAACTCTGTAAAAGGTTTGCTTGTAAAACACGGGCCATTATCTGATTTAATTTGATCTGGAAGTCCAAGAATGGCAAAACATTGAAGCATATGGCTAATAGCATGTTTAGATTTTTCTCTGGCATGGGCCTATGCCCAGCATGCATGGGAAAGGTATCAACAGTCACAAATATATATTTTAGCTTCCCAAATGGAGAATAGTGGGTAACATCGAGCTGCCAAAGATTATTAGGGCAGAGCCTAGGGACAAGAGGAACAGTCCAGTTGGCACTAACTAGAGGGTTCCCCTCATTTAATGGGGCTGGGGTCAGCCCCGGGGGAGTTTAAAGGCGGACCATTTAGGTTGAACATCGACTTACAGTCCCTGGCCCAGTGGAAGCCCTTCTTGCACCTAGGGCAAGGGGTGCTCGGTGGACACTGGTAGGGAGTGTGGTATCTTTTGTCAAATTGGGGCACTCTCTTTTAAAATGGCCCTCTTTACTGCACCCAAAACAAGTCTGACCCTGGCAGACTGGGGTTTGTTGGATGTCATTAACAAGAACAACCATATCTTCCTTATGGGTCCCCTTTAAAGCAGTGGCCAAAGCCTTAGTCTGAAAGGAGGAGGAACGTCTCGGGAGGCAATAATCCATTTGTCAATACCCTGGCTACATAACCCAGCAGATGCAAGCTTGTGACCCACATTCATTCCATCCCAGATTATTGAGCAGATTAATCAGTCTTGGAGTTCACCTGCAGGGAATTTTGTCTGTAAACTCTTTGGAACTCTGTCTATGAAGGAGGCAAGATCCTCAGTGGGCTTTTGGTTAATTCCCAGTATGGGAGACTCAGTAGGTTTCTCATCAAGCTTCCTTCAGGGGGTAAGGCCAATGGCTCTAACCTGATCTTGGTAAGGGCTGTGGGGGAAGGGGGAAGCGTAGGGAGGGCTGTCTGCTGAGCACCTGTACAGTACTGATTGGCTGTGCTGGCAAGCATGCCAGCAGTGACTGGGACTGGGGCTGAGCACATTGTTTCCACTCGCCCTGGACTTGACACTCTTCCTGAAAGTAGGCAGTCCATTTAAGGTAAGCCAGCCCAGAGAGGACAGCCTTATGCAAATCCTTCTAGTCTGGGTGACTTACTCGTGGTGTGCCAGGCCCTCAAGGATAGTCTCAGCCCAGGGAGAATTGGGGCTGTCCTCAGCCACTGCCTTCTTGAGTTCTTTAATCTCTTGGGGATCCCAAGGATACTAAGCTGATTACCACCGGGGTTGACATTCACTAGGTAAAGGCTGGTGGCATATTGGGTGCTGAGCCCCTCCCTATTGTAAGGTGGCAGGCCACAATCAGTGCAGAGGGACTCTGAAAGGGTTGTTTGAGGGGTCCAAAGAGGGATAAAGAGGTTCAAGGGTGGGATCAAACTTGGAGGAAGATTGTCCCATAATGTATGGGGATATACTCACCCACAGACCAATTATCCCATCAGGAGGAGGGAGAAGTACCTCAGAGGGGGCACCATTCTGTCAGTCCCTGCTGGCAGGTCCAATCCAGAGGACAGAACCCAGACCAGCTAGATCTGTCTAGGGCTGCTCTGGATGGCAAGTGTCAAAGGCCCAAAAGAAACACAACAAGCCAGGAGTCTTGTTGAAGCAGGAGCTCACTTTATTAAACTAGCCATTTGCTTATGTAGAGAAGGCAAGGAGGCACTTAGGTATGGGAAGAGATGACTAGGAGGCAGGTAAGAGTGAAGGAGAGTTAAGAAGTAACTGACAGGGCCAATGGCAAAGCTTCAAATCAGAAACAGTAGGGCAGAGGCAGGGCCAAACAGGTCTTGCTGAGTCACCCTAATATGGAAGTGACTGAGACAGGTCTCAAAACTCAAACCATCTTAGGATCTCCCACAAGGCTGCATAAACTCTAGCCAGGCTCAGGTTTGTCCTCAAGGCCCAAACCGGGGCCAACATGCGTCCCAGCAATAGATAAGAACTACTAACCCCTCACCTGTAAAGCAATGTAACCATACTGACCTATGAGTAGGTAATGAATGTGTGTGTGTGTGTGTGTGTGTGTGTGTGTGTGTGTGTGTGTGTCTGGGTTGAATACTGTGTGGTTAAGAATTGTTTTAAATTTTTATTACAATCAGATATTTCACAGTAAACAAGAGAAGATTCTCTCATCATTTAAGCAAACTACTGATACCACATTTACACACTCACACAGGTAGGAAGTCATGGGAGGGATCTAATTCTGGATATTCCTATGATCTGCTCACACTATGAGACTTGCTTCTATGAACTCATCCAGCATTTTAAAATCATCAATGTGTTCATAAAACAAGTGATAATGCTTAAACACGCATTTCAGAGTATGAGTCCCATCAGGTAAGTAGAGCACTTTCTTTTGACTTTGAGCTACACTGGGATGATTTCACTTCTTTGAATCATTCTGTCAAGCATATACCTTAACAGTTCTTCACATTTATACCACAAAAAGCTGTTGCTATGAACTTGGCCTACTTTTTAAGACATCATCCATGAATTCACAAGATGGATGGAATCAATTTTAAATCAGTGAGCTGAGTTACAGGAATGTGAACTAAGTGTAAGCTGTCATTCTTCAAAGTTTGCTCCAGAAAATGAAGTCCTTAATAACGTGCTTTGATTGTAGTGGCTATTCTAGTGAACAGGTAATCTACTGCATCTTAAATATGCCTCTATAATGGACTTTACAATAAAGAAGCAACAGATGGTTTTAGAAATAAGAATAACTTCTATGAGAGACATGAAACTATTTTTTCTCAGTTTGGCACACATCAGAAGCACAGAAATAATATGTTAACATAAATAGCTAATGTCTATTTAAACACTATTTTATGTTAATGGTTATATATTGATTATTTCATTGAGTCTTTAAAGATTCTTGCAGGTTTAGTACTATGAATAACTTATTTTACATGTAGAGTAACATGGGGGATCAGATCACATGTTTGGTGGTACTAGAGCTAGAATCTTTAACTATGCTAACTAAAATGATAGACAATTCATGGTTTCCTATAATTAATAATACATGACTTTTTATTGTGTTTTGGTTATTTCTCCCTGTGTTGCTTATACTTATCCACATATGATTTCTATGAGATAATCTGGAAGGGCAATTGTTTCAGTTATCTGATTATTGTTTATCCAGTTGAATTCCTGAATCTCTACAAGTCTTTCTCCACAAGTACACTGCACTTTTCTCTTCCACAGCTATAACCTACTCATATAGCAAACCATAATCCTTAGAATATTATTAAACATGATGTTTTTCTTTTTCTGTCTCATGGTTTTAAAACTAATAAACCCAAAACTATAAACCCAAGAACATAGTCTGTAATCTTGTTTTACTTTGCCATAACAAATGACTACATACTAAATGTCTTAAGTAACAGAGTGAGATTTTTCTCATGATGCTAAATGCAGACAGTTCTAGAGGTGGAAAGTTCTAGATAAAGGTTACAGCAGAACTCATTCCTCCTCTGATTCTTGCTTCTGTATTGTAGACAGTCTTCTTCTCATCTACTACCTGTGTGTTCACATCATCTTCTTTATGCACATTCGTATGTCCAGATTTTCTGTACTTATGTGGATACTGTTTAAGCTGCTCAGGGTATTTGTAATAGGAGCCTACTGTTTCAGCTTAATCATCTCTAAAGATCTCATTTCCCTCCTAGTAGTCACACTCAGTAATACCTGAGATTAAAATTTCAATTCAGGACATACATTTAAAGGAGATGTAATTCAGCATCTAGGGCTTAGAAAGACTCAAAATGTTTCCTGACATTCAGAAGGCAAAATAAAAAAAAAAAATAGTACTTTACCCTTTCTAAAGTCAAAATAAATTTTACAAAATACTCAATTTAAGTAGTTTAAAGATAATACCTACTTTCAGTTGGAATGTCAAGTTTCTTCCAGGCTAGGAAAATGTCACCAATATACTTTGTGCCCAGTCCATTATCCAGTTTTGATTAAATTAAAATACAAGCAAGTGAATTGCCAGTAACTATACTTACTATATTTTGTTGAAGCATTTTATCTAAGATAATTTATATATCTAAAGTTGGTAAAACAGTTATTATTTCTACTAATAAATGATTCATTTTAACCCATGTTCCCAAAATACTGAAGAGCTCTTTTCAGGAGCCAAGGTAAATTACTAGATCAGGCCCAAATCCTTTTACTTTATTTTTCCAAAGGCAAAACCATTTGACAAGACATACTTGGTAAAACCAGAAAATAAACTGAATGGCTTAAGCAACAGAATGAGATGTTCTTATAATCCTGGATGAGAAAGTTGAAGATACAGGAACTGTTCAAGATAGTCTTGCAGAGAGAAAAAAAAAGAAACAATAATTATTTGGTTGAATAGATATGAATACACACTAAGGCTTATAATATGCCAGTAAAGAAATCTTCACTTTAATAAGTCAAACTTGAGAGAAGTGGATTCACATTTTTAATTTTTTAATTTTGCTTCTGGGATGTTTTCTTCATAGAGCGAATTAAAACAAAAAAAACAAAAAACAACAAAAAACAAACAAATAAAAAACAAACAAACAAACAAACAAACTATCCAACTGGCATACCTGTCCAATAGTAACTTTTAAAGTTTTCACTACAGCATTGGTCTTAAGAACATTTATTTTTATCCTCATTACTTTATTTTTATTCCTTCATAATAAGACTGGTAACTGCTGAACAGAGATCTACAAATTCTTCAAGCTATACATGTAGCAGAAGGACCGAGACTTTACAATCCATAGTACATGCATCTTCAGAAAAAGAAAAAAAGAGAGAGAGTGAGAGAGAAAGAGAGTCATACAAAGATACAGTCTAAATGACACATATGCTATCTGGGAAGGTTATAATTTCTCCATAACATTTAGATGTTTATTTGCTACTGAAAAGTCTTCAAAAATATATGGTATTGTAAAATGGTTAATGATTTCTTGTGCCTTATTGGGAGTCATCCCTACAGCATGTTAAGCAAGTGTCCTATCGCTGAGGTCTGTATCCTGCTTGTACTTCCTTCTTTGTTTTAACAGATAAATGACTTCATAGAAAATCCATTTCTACCTCTTTAAAACTCATGGATTAAGGATCACAGGAAAGAGATGGCTTTGTTGAGAATGAATCTATGGGAATATTTTATAATCAAAAGGGTTTATGTCTTAAAACAAGGCTATAGGCCTTTTGATTTGTATTTAGATAGAAAGTTCTATCTATAAAGTAGAGACAAACAAGCTTGTAGGCAGATAATAGAACAATATTAGCTGCAGTATCAGCCGTACTACAGATAGATGAATCTACAAAGGGATTCTCTTCTCATATCTGTGTTCATAGTCAACAAGCAAGACAAACAGAGGTAATTGGTTAACCAGCCTGGAATTCGTATGTATTTCTTGGCACCTCCAGCTGAATTACTGACATACTTAATGAAAGAGAAAGCCATTTTTCTTAAATAGAACCAAAGTGTGGACACAATTAATAAAGTGTTTTTGAAACAAAGCAATTCTGGATTTTTATTACATGTTCTTTAGATTTTATTTCAATTAAATATTCCATTCTCTGTGTCTAGGTGCCAGGCAAATGAGTCCCTGTGAACTCTTACTGACCTTTGCTAGGATCCAATTTATGGTTTAAAAAAAATGCCAGCTCTGTGGAAAAAATGAGAAAAATACATAAAATGTAGCAATTTAATTACTTAAAGAGAATTGGACTTCTGTCCTCTTCATGCCAATGATTGGTGTTTTCTTAATAGAAATTCAGGATTACTTTCATTCACATACTTGCCTCCATTGCTTAGAAAAGCCTGATTCACAGTTCTACATTCTCCCACTGCACCAAGTTTTAAAAAAAAAAAAAGTTCTATAAAGAAGAGATTGAGAGGTAAAAATCAATTTGGGAAGTTCACTATGAGAAAAGCCTGAGACCAATTTTTAGGATGGTACCCAACTCCTTGCCCTTACAGAAAAATACAGAAAACCTTGTTTCCTACAGAAAAATGATAAATTAACTGCTGGACTGACTGGATTTTTGTATTCATCTGTTTTCCTTTAACTATTGATAATGTATATATTTATGAGAATTTATGGCATAATTGTAATGAAGAGATATTTAAGGAAAGCAACTAGCTACTTTCTTCCCCTCCCCTCTCTTTCTTTCTTTATTATTTATTTGGTTTCTCAAAACAAGGTTTTTATGTGTAGCCAAGGCTGTTCTGGAATTCCCTCTGTAGACCAGGCTGGCCTCATATTAAGAAATCTGCATGCTTCTGCTGGTATTGAAAGCATGAGCTACCACATCTGTCTCACAATTGACCGTCTTTAAGTCTAGGAAAAAGAACTCTACTTCAGCAAAGTAATGTTGGTTATCTGAGTCACTGTGTTAAGGGTAGTCTGAGTTTAATTGATCTGGAAGTAAGGGAGGTATTTTATTTTATTTATATATCTATTGGTTGGTCTGCATGTCACAACTTTGTAAACCTCAAACTTTCCACAGTCCACCCAATGCAATTCTAGGCATATCTCACTATGGCCAGCCTTTTAAGTATAATATGTCGAGTTCTTTTAGATTAGGAATGGCTTTCATGTGTGAGAAAGATGACTACTTTCAGTAGTTCAGCCAGGAGATATCATTGTTTATGGAACAGGTAGTAACATACTAAGCATTTTCTCATTTTTTTAGTTCATCTTACCTGAGACTGAAATGTCTAAGCTCCCTTCAATTCTATTTGATGACAATTGTCATTTTCCCTACAGGAATTGAAGTCAGGATTGCCAAGAATCAGCCTCAACTTGGTCAGGAGTCCTGAGCAAGGGGTGTTTGGTAGTGGCAAAAGAAATGACTTAAAGCCAATCATGGGTACACTATGACAGTTCTGTGTTCTACTCAAGACAACCATCCAGAGATATCTAGATAGCTGTCTTTTATTTGCATTTTAGTTCAACTGTTTGCCCAGGTTCCCTTTTGATAATGCAAATCAGCATTTTATGACCTTAGCCCCCGATTCTTAGAAAAGACAGCAAGTACATTTTTTTTTTTAGCATAGCAATGAATTCAGAGACCTGCCTGCTTTTATAAGTACAGACAACAAGCTATCTGGGAGGGAGGAGCCATTTCTGACATCACTTCCTACCCTGCCTTGGCCTATAACTAGCTCTTTTCCAAGTTGACCTTGAACTCAGGAATCTGCCTGCCTTTGTAAGCACAAACAATAAATTTAGCTGGGTGGAAGCTTGTCCTTTGTTCACCACTCCCCAAATCTCTTTATCTCCTTCCTTAATATCTTTTTGACAAGCTGGCTTATAGAGCAGCTACCTCTGTGCTTTTAGGTCGAAGAATCCCCTCAAATAATTCATATTGCACCATGATATTTTGCATAGTTGAGATATTACATATTCTTTAACTATTTTTTTCTGAGTTTTTTCCCACAGCCCTCCTGAAGGTCACAGCATTTACCATTTTACTAAGGACATTAGACACATCTTTGCCTCCTGGACTTGGGCTGCTTCTAATTATCATGTAGTCATTAACCTTGTAAGGGAGAACATAACCTAAAGGAGGAACATAAAGTAAATTATATACATTATTATACAAACAAGTCTCACTCCCACAGCGACTGTGAGGCCCACATCCTGCTAGCTCTGCTGCAGGGGCTGGAACTGTGGCACTCTGTCCCTTCCACATGGCAGAACTTGGCACAGGGTCATCCTACAAGCTGATAAAACCAAAGTTCTTAGGGATACATCTGTACTTTAGCATATCTAGCTGGTTCAGCTTTCAAAATAAATCTGTAATTTACTGTTATCACTCATGTATATACTATGGTATTGATTTTAAGAAACTTAGAACTTTCAGGCATCTCCACATACACAGCCATTACATTTACAGCATTAAAACAAAAATGAATCTTAAATGTGTCTATTGATATTGCCGCCCTTCAGATCTTGTTAATGCACCCATCTTTTGGAGAAACTTTTCATTGCATACTTCCTGGTATTCTGGCTCTTACAATTTTTCCATCCTGTTTTTGTGATGGTCCCTGAGCCATAGGTTCAGGAACTCTGATGTAGACAATATCCTTTAGGGCCATGATCTCCATTATCTACTGACTTTTGCATTGTGTCCAGTTGTGGTTTTCTGTGATGGTCTCCATTTGCTCATCTATAAAGAGAAGCTTCTTTTGTATAGGGTGGTAGCTCCATTTATCTGTGGGAACAGGGTAAGATTTAGACTTGTAGTAAGAATTTATCCTGGTCTCGAAAAGGGGTGAGAGTAGGTGAGAGTAGATATTTTACTAAGGTTCATGACCTCACTAGCTTCAGAAAGCTGTTTAGGTTTCCAGTATCAGGCATGATTTCCCTCCTGTTGAGTGGGCCTTAAGGCCAATTAGACAGCTATTGTCTCCTTTATGGGAGTGCCACTTATGGCATTTTCATTTATTCCTTGCTCTGCTGGTGATTGATTGTCTTGGCTCATAATGCAGCTGGGTAGGACTGTGAATTGCTTTCTTCTCTTGTTAATTTGGAAGGGAAGAAATTTTTCAGGCTTATACTACTAGACATTGAATTCTGGAATTCAATGTCAATTAATGAATTCTGGGAGAAAGGAAATTAGCTGATGCCAAGGTTGAGCCCTGTATTGGTTTTCCAATGTAGAGTGGCCATCCAAAAACCAAACAGGTATATTCAAACCACAAAAACTAGTATTTATATATTTGTGAATATACATGCATACATATATGTATGTAACAATAATAAAGAGGAAAAGGCTGTCATCTTGAGAGTGAGGGAATGTAAGAGAAGTTGAGGGAAAGGTATCCTAAGCACACTTGTGTCCTAATCCATGTACTGTTGATAGTAGATTTTGCACTGGTAGTTTCTGTTTGCTGTATATATCTCTACCCTTCAGTCATCTCCAAGGTAAACTGTGCCTGGTCCTTTTCATTTCACCTTCTCAGTGAAACCTGTTGAGAAATCCTTCCTAGTGTTTCTAATTCTCCTCAGCTTGTTGGATTTTCAATAGTATTTACATACCAATGTACTGTGTATGATACTCATTATCTGTCCTTTCTTTTCTCTTTGCTTAGAACTCATGCACTTCAGTTAAAGAGATTCATACCTAATAGCATACTTCAATTCCCTAGAATGTATTGGGATTCATTAAGCACTTAATAATCAATAATTGATAATCAATGTTCACATGTCAGTATTAAGCTATGTATTCAAATATTAATTACTGTGAATATTACAACTCCAAAAATAGAATATAAACAATAAATATATATACAAAGCTATGTTTTCCCAGTAATTATTTTTTCAATGTTGTACCTCATTTATTTTGTGAACTGTATTTGAAAAGGCAAAATCTCAGTGGGCTCATGTTAATGATTTGTATAACTACCCAAAAATAAAAGATGAAGAGATTACATTAAGCCTTTGAGTTGCTATTGTTGTCTGAGAAGAATTTTGAAGCTCTTTGCTAGAAGTTTAATAAAGACAATAATTTATTTTTCCATATTATTTTCTCTGAAATTTTACATGGCAAAAGTTTTTGGTCCAAAACTTTAATAATGTATTTAAAAAATTAAATGATTATATTAAACGTATATGTCTTAAGGAAAACTGTATTTTAAACCTCATGGTTTGAACCCCCATACTTTACACAGTTTTATGCTGGTGACTAGATTTCTCTCTGCTTGGAGCTACAGTTGCTGGCCTCGCATCTTCTCCTCAACAGAGCTTGCTGTCTGACTATTAAAAACAAAATATGAAAAAGAAAAAAATACAGAAATAATTTCATTGAAAAGGGAACTGATTTGTCCTGTGAAGATGATTATGGTGTCTCTTTATACCCACCTCAGAAGTGGCCTTCCTAAGACTATCATTTTCATGAAATGAGCCAGTTAGTGATATAATTAGGCACAAAAGAACTTGCAACCATAGAAAAAATGATGCAGCTCACTAGAAATGCATCAAGAAATATATTTTAAAGAATAACACTTTTTTCAGTGACTCAGATATTATGGAATATGATGCAGACTTTTGCCTTTTTCCTTTAGCAAGCTTAGCCTTTTGGTTATAGCATAGGTAAAGATATGGCTTTGATGGGCTTGAACTTGGCTGAGACTCAACAGCAATTCTAGAATCATGAGTTCATCCATGCAAGGAAACTTATTGTTAGAAAACTTCCAATGGCTATGTATCATTCTGCAGATAGTTTGAAGATCATAATGCTGAGCCCTCCCACTGATGTTAGCTTAGCATGGAGGGCAGCCATAACACACATCTCATAGAAAGCTAAGAAGTTGGGAAGTAAAGTTGGGAATTGTAAGGGAAATTGCTGAATCAGCATTTACAGGACTCCCTGTACTAAAACTTGTTCTACTCAGTGACTATTAGAAATGAACAGGGTTTCAATGCAGAGATTTTTGAGTTGTATTTTTGGCACTAAAACACATTAGAATTATATATTTGTTGTGAATAAAGCCATGCCTGGATCAAAACCATTTCAAGTTCTCAAAAATAAAAAAAAAACCAAGTTTCTGAATCTCAGAAGACTGGTTGACACTCACAATACCAGCAAGCACCAAAAGTTATGGATCAGATTATAAGAAGAACATTGCTGTATTATTTCAATTAAATTTGTTAAGTACTGAAATGTCACAAATAAATACCTATGCCTATTCACCCATTCTAATTATTTTAAGATTACAGATAGTTGAACTAATTAAATAGAAGTTAGACCTGCCACAGCATTTCCTGATACAATAAAAATCTATCTGGACTTTGGGCACAATAACAAAAGTTACACACTAATATTGGAATGAGCACACTAGTTTTAGAATTATGTACCAGTTCATTAATATCTTTCAATCCTTATTGTATCAAAATGTCTGGTTGTCCATAGTCTTACAATGCTTTATAGTGGAAAATAATATAAACTACAGAGAATAAATAATCCAAACAGACATGTCTTACTTAATGGACAATTGGTCTTGACACGTTACCTAGGAATGTTATGCAATAACATGTTAATTGACAACAAACATAGCAATGAATAGCATATGGTCCACCATTTAATACTTAAAATAGGGACTGACATATAGCATTGAAGACATGTTTGTAGAAAGCATAGTTACATATCAGCCATCTCTGTGAAAAAAGAACAAATATCTTCCATACAGGAAAAAAAAATTCGGGATGAGAATAAGACATTTTAGGGCTACAAGGGGGAAAGAACATTCTGAAAAATGCTCTTATGTAAAGAAAGCTTGTGTAAAGCAACAGAGGCAGGAAATGTGAGCTACATACACAGGCCATCAAGAATTTCTGTCTGTTTGAGATCTAGCTCAATGACTTTCTATTAATATGTGTAATCATAAACCACTTGATTATGACATAACTAAAATATTTCCTTATAAAGTCTGTTTGAACATTTTATTTTTACTTTTTATAATGTTCTTTTTATTAATTATTTTATTTATTTACATTTTAAGTGTTGTCCCCCATTCTTGTACCCACTCCACAAGCCCCCCACCCAATTTCTCTTCTATTTCATCTCTATAGGGGTGCTCATCAACCTACCCACTCACTCCCATGTCACCCCTCTAGCATCCCCCTTCTCTAGGGCATCAAGCCTCCACAGAACCAAATGCATCTATTCCCACTGAGGGCAGGCAAGGCAGTACTCTACTACATATGTGGGGGGAGGGGGCACAGACCAGCTCCTGTATACTCTTTGGTTGGTGGCTTAGTCCTTGGGAACTCTGACCAGTCTGGTTAGTTGATACTGCTGTTCTTCCTGTGGGGTTGAAATCCCCTTCAGCTCCTTCAGACTTTCCCCTAACTCTTCCCTGAACTCAGTCTAATGGTTGGTTGTAAGTATCTATATCTGTCTCAGTCAGGTGCTGGTAGAGCTTCTCAGAGAACAGCCATTTCAGGTTCCTGTCTACAAGCACAACATGGTATCAGTAATAGTATTGGTGTTTGGTACCTGCCTATGAGATGGATCTCAATTTGGGTTGGTTTCCAGATAGCCTTTTCTTCAGTCTCTGCTCCAATTTTGTCCCTACATTTTGTTTAGATGGAAACAATTCAGGGTCAACATTTTTGAGATGAGTGGGTGCCCCCATCCCTCAACTAGGGTCCATGACTAAATACTGGAGGTAGTCTCTCCCCACTGTTGAGTATTTCCACTAATATCATCCACATTGGGTCCTGAGAATCTCTCGCATCCCTGGTGCCCGCAACTTTCTAGTGGTTTCCCCAGTCTCTTACCCACACTACTGCATACTTCTATTTATTCTCCTAGCTTTCAGTGTTTCTTTCCTGTCTCCTTCCATACGTAATCTTACCTCTCCCCCTTTCCTGCAACCTCCCTCCCACCAGGTCCCTCCTTCTCTTTGTCGCCCATGCTTATTTTATTGCCTTCTAAGTGGGATGGAAGCATCACCACTTGGACCTTCCTTCTTCTTAAGCTTCATATGGTCTGTGAGTTGTACCATGGGTATTCTGAACTTTTTGGCTAATATCCACTTATCAGTGAGTATATCTCATGTATGTCATTTTAGGTCTGGATTACCTCACTCAGGAAGATATTTTCTAGTTCCATCTATTTGCCACCAAAATTTGTAATGTCTTTGTTTTTAACATTCTATTAAATTCTGTTATTTACACTCAAATCTTATGGATATCTCAAATCAAAAATAAAGCATATAGACTATAATATTCACTTAAAAAATGGTACATAGTGGGGGGGACAGCTGCATCATACTCCCCGAATTCTTCTCATGAAGCTTGACTTTTATCTAGCTTTTCTCCTTCATATCCTAAGAAGTTTTGATAATATCAATATGTTTGTTGTTCTTGATGTTGTTTCCCATACTACATGTGTTGAATTCAACCTTCAATATTTTCCATGTAATATTAAATAAATAACAATAGTTGTAATCAATTGTATGGCATATTGTCAAATGAAAAACAGTTTTCTAAATCTTTTTATTCTCAGGATAATCATTAGGCTTAGAACTATTTTTAATAACAGGTATATGATTTTTAATGCATCTTAATTGTGCTATTAATATATTTGACTGTGGCTTTCCCAAAAAGTATATCTCATGTTTTATACACACTCACTTTCTCTAATATGTTCCCTTACTTTCCTTTCTCCATGCCCAGATTCTGCTTTCTAACCTAGTGGACCTTGTACTGCATTAAATTCATCTTTTCTTCTTGTTAAATGTTATATTGTTTAATCTAGTTTCAACATATGAAAGAAGGCATATGGTGGTTACTGTTTGGACATAGGGTTTATTTTGTTTGACACAATAACATATTTTCTTTTGTTGACATGTCTTGTTCTTTATCATGAATAATGCTTCTTATTATTTATTTATTTTTTTTTTTACATACAACCTTATTTTCTTTATCCATACAGTTTGAGGGAACCTAGCCTTATTCTACTGTTTCATTATTGTTAATAGGATTTTAAAATGTTTATATATGCTAATATAATTTCTCCCAGGAATATAATGGGTAGTATGGCTGTATCATCTGATTATAGTTTTGTGTGTACGTGTGTGTGCATGAGTGTGTGTGTGTGTGTGTGTGTGTGTGTGTGTGTACATTTAAGGAAGCAAACTGTTTTCCATTGATAATGTATGCCTATTTCTACCTAATTTCTTGGCAACATTATACTTTTAAGTTTTCTTGATGACAGCCATACCGACTGGAAGGATCTCAAGGTAGTTTTGAATTGCATTTCTATGATGCCTAAAATGATTGAGTATTATTTTGTCTATTTGTTGGCCATTCATATTTTTATATTTTTTTCTTTTGAGAAGTCTTTTCATCTCATCTACCAAATTTATTGATTGGCTTACTTTTTCCTTTTAGAAGGTTTTTTTCCATAATTTTAATGTATTTTATTATTACTATTTTTTAACTTATTCACTTTATATCCCACTGCCCCCTCCCACAATCATTGTTCCCTCCCCCCTCTCCTTCCCCTCTGAGTGGATAGGGGCCCTCTTGGTATACATCCACCCTCAAACGTCAAGCTTCTGTGAGAATAGTACATCCTCAAAAGTCAGAAAAGGCAGTCCAGCTAGAAGAACATATCCCATGTACAGGTAACAGCTTTTGGGACAGCCCCAGCTCTAGTTGTTTGGAGCCCACATGAAGACCAACCTGCTCATCTGGCACATATGTGTAGGGAGGCCTAGGTCAAACCAGTGTATGTTGTTTTGTTTGTGGTGCAGTCTCTGAGAACTCCAAAAGTCCAGGTTAGTTGCCTCTGTTAGTCTTCCTAAAGAGTTCCTATCCCCTTAGAGGGTAAAATCCTTCCTTCTATTCTTGCATGTGAGTCCACAAGCTACAACCACTGTTTGAGTGTGGGTGTCTGCATCTGTTTGAATCAGCTGTTGGATGGAACCTACAGGACAGCCATGCTAGACTCCAGTCTGCAAGAATAACAGAATATCATTAATAGTGTCATAAATTGGTACTTGCCCATGGGATGGTTCTCAAGTTGAGCCCATTATTGGTTGGCTGTCCCCTCAGTCACTTCTGTTCCACCCCCATGCCTGTGTTTCTTGTATACAATATAAATTTTAGATTGAAAGTTTTGTGTGTTGGTTGGTATTTCTATCACTCCATTGTGGTATCTGCCTAGTGACAATACACCTATTGTCACTTCAAGTTACATATCCACAATGCTGAGAGTCACAGCTAAGGACACCCCCAATGATTCTTATAGTCTCTGTTATCCCAGGTCTCTGTCTCATCCTCTACCTCCTGACCCCCATCAGTTGCAGATTTCTATTCATTCTCAAGGCAATCATTTCTATTCCTCCCCACACCTGATCCTGCATCTCCCCATTCCATTCTCCATCCCTTCTCCCACCCAATTCCCTCCCTCCATCTGCCTCTTATGACTATTTTATTCCCCCTTCTAAGTCAGATCCAAATATCCTCATGCATGTCTTCCTTCTTGTTTAGATATTTTGGGTTTGTGGAGTGTAGCATGGATATCCTGTATTTTATGGCTAATATCCGCTTGAGTACATACCGTGCATGTCTTTTGGGGACTGAGTTACTTCTTGAAAGTTTATATTCTCAAGATCCATCCATTTGCCTGCACAATTCATGATGTCTTTATTTTAAATAGATGAATAGTATTCCATTGTGTAAATGTACTACCACATACCTATGGACACTTGATTTTTGATAAAGAAGCCAAAACCATACAATGGAAAGAAGAAACGCATCTCCAACAAATGGTGCTGGTCTAACTGGATACCTATATGTATAAGATTGAAAATAGATCCATATTTATCATCTTGCACAAAACTTAAGTCTAAGTGGAGCAAGGACCTCAACATAAAACTGGATGAACTAAATCTCATAAAATAGAAAGTGGGAAATACCCTTGAACACATTGGCACAGGAGACAATTTCCTGAATAGAACACCAATGGCTCAGGCTCTAATATCAACAATTGATAAATGGGAACTCATGAAACTACAAAGCTTCTGTAAGGCAAAGAACAATGTCAATAGGACAAAACACCCGCCTATATATTAGGAAAGGATCTTCATCAAACCTATATCTGACACAGGGCTAATATCCAAAATTCATAAAGAACTCAAGAAGTTAAACATCAACCCAAATAACGCAATTAAAAATTGGGCACAGAGCTAAATAGAAAATCCTCAACAAAGGAATGTTGAGTGGCTGAGAAGCACTCAAAGAAATGTTCAATGTCCTTAGTCATCAGAGAAATGCAAATCTAAATGACTCTGAAATTCCAACTTAACACCAGTGACTGGTGTTAATTAGGCTGACATCAAAACCTAATTGCACATGGTGGCAAGAATGTGGAACAAGAGGAACACTCCTCCATTGCTAGTGGGATTGCAAACTTGTACAGCCACTTTGGAAATCAATTTGGTGGTTTCTCAGAAAATTGGGGATAATTTTTTGAACTATACTTTTATAGGAAGGAGGAAGGGATGGAACATATGAAAGGGGATGAGGTGAGAAAGTAGACCACAAATCAACCCTGCAGTTTATGCAAAGAGGTTTGTGTCTTACAAGGATAATTTATAAAGATAAATTGTAAAAAAAAAAATGTGAACCACGAATGCCAAAACCATAACCCATCAGCACGAAAATGTGTCTTTTACTAATGTAATGACTGCTGAGAACCAAGGTAAATACAGTAAAAGTTTATCCCCATCCAGGCATACAACAATAGAATTATAGGAACTTAACAGCAAGAATTTAAAAAAAAAGAAAAGAAAGATAAAATGACATTCTCATGGATGTAAGAAACTGCAGTGACAGGGTGATAAATACTGTTAAAATGTTCCATGAACAGAAGATGAAAAAAAATAGTGGGTCAGAGATCCAAAGTAAAGAGATTTTACAAGACCATGTATGACTGAGATTTACAAAAAATAAATGAAAATAATAAAAAGAATACTCCAACACCACTACATATTCAGGGAATAATATGAAATTAATATTATCATTATTAAAATGACACCATTTGTACATATTTGCAGACAGGACTTAAAGAAATTAAGTCTGCTGAAATGTGGTGTGTGTATGTTTAATATTAGTATATGAATACACTATATATACACGTGTACTGTGTATTGATGTGCCTGTGTGTTTGTGTGTGTGTGTGTGTGTGTATGTGTGTGTGTGCATGAGAGTGCACATTAGAGTTAGGTGTCAGTTGAATTCCTCTATTGCTTAGTTTCTTTTGTATTACTGTGACAAAATAACATGACCATGGGGACTTTTCAAAGAAAGTGTTTAATTGTATTGTTTCTAAGAGTTAAGACCACAAAGGTGGAACAAAGACAGGGCAGCAGGAATAGCTGAGACATCTCACATGTTAAACTACAAATGAGGGAGAGAGAAAGAGAGAGAGAGAGAGAGAGAGAGAGAGAGAGAGAGAGAGAGAGAGAGAAGAGAACTCTAGGAATGGCATGAGTCTTTTGAAACCTGCAAGCAAAATCCCACTCGTGGATACCTTCTGTACCATAGCCACACCTCCTAATCCTTCCCAAACAGTTCTAACAATTAGTGATCACATATTCAAACGTATGTACCTATGGGACCATTCTTAATCAAATCATCACACTAACTAATTATTTTTGAGACAATGACTCTCACTGAACTAGGAGCTCACTGATTGGCTATACTGGGTAGCTAGAAAGTCCATCTTTTGCCCTACCCGTCCCCCTAGTCCTCTAAGTCCTCTAAGAGGAGTACAGATACATGCCACCAAGCCTGACTTTTACATAGGTTTTGGGGATCAGAGCTCAGGTCCTTATGCTTGTGCAGCAAGCACTGTTAGAGTAGCAGCAAGGTCTCATATATGAAAACTCCTTCTAGAGAAAACAGAATTTTGGCCTGGGTAGAATCCCAAAATGTTTCCAGTTGGACTTGGTCAATAAGCTGACAAGGAATCAGCCCAAGGGCAGCATGCTCATCTTACACTAGACTAAAGAGATAGATGAAATAATTACTCTCTTAATAAAACAGTATATGGTTTTCCGCTCACAAATCCCACCCATAGTGCAATCTTAAAGAGCTTAGCCAGTCTTGGTTTGTAAATCTTCTTGCTTTTCTGAATTACTCAGAACAGTGTAACTTGTCATTCCCTTCTATTTCCATTCTGAGCATGTATTCTACAATGCTTTGGATTTTTACTCTTTCTCTGAAGCTCACAGTCCTGTCACGTGACTGCCATCCATTATATAAATGACCTCTATGTTAGTTTAACTCAAGTGGCATAATTCTTTTTCTTAAATATAATGCACTCAAACCATATTTCTATTGAAAGTAAAATGTTAGCTACAATAATAAAAATGTATTGAAGCATATTTTATAAGAAAATCTCCCATGGTCTAAACCACCAACCAAGGAGAACACATGGAGGAACCCATGGCTCCAGCTGCATATGTAGCAGAGGATGGCTTTATCCCTTTCCTGGCATCAGTGGGAGAAGAGGCCCTTCGTCTCCTGAATGCTCATTGTCGCAGTGTATGGGAATGCCAGGGCTGAGAGTTAGGAGTGGGTGGGTGGAAGAGGGAGCACTCTCATAGAAGCAGGGGGAAGGAGTGAGATAGGGACTTTCTGGAGGGGAAACAGGGAAAAGGGGTAACATTTGAAATGTAAATAAATAAAATATCCAATAAAAAAGAAAATATCAAGAATTTTGAATGCAAGTAATCTCCAAAATGCTACTGGGTGGTGATTCTTTTCATCTCTAGAACTACAGTGAGAAAAAGCAAACAATCACATGAGACCTTGCTCCTGGTCAGTCCATGGAAAGAATAAAGCTAGTTGTGAATTTAGAAATTCATTACCTTAAAATTTCTGCTTTCATGCATTATAGAGGTTCAGTTGCTACTGGTTTATGGTGTAAATAAAATTATTAAGCAATAATAATAAGAGACCCCACAAATCATAAAGTTGAAAAAAGAAAGAACACTTTAACTTTTTTTCCAGGCTCTAAAATTAGTTACCAGACTTAGCAAATAAATTTAGATACTCAGTTCAATCTGTGTTTAACATATATGATGATTATTTTAATATAGACAATATATAAAAAATGCCTATATTAAATGTTTTTTATTCTAAAATATTTATTTATTTATGTGAGTACATTGCTCTCTTCAGACACACAGAAGAGGACATCAGACCACATTCGGATGGTTGCAAGCCACCATGTGGTTGCTGGGAATTGAACTCAAGACCTCTGGAAAAGCAGTTTTAACCGCTGAGCCATCTCTCCAGCCCTATATTAAATGTTTTATTTGTGGCATGCAATTCAAATTTAATTGAATGTTTCATGGTTTTTCTGTAAAATCATACTCAAATTGAAAATTGTGATATTCCTTTTATTGACTTAGGTTAAAAACAAAATAGTAAAAATAATACAAAATATTAGGCCTGATATTCAATATATACTACTATTTCCTTAAAGCAATAGATATTAGCTCTGGGCTCCTTTCTATTTTCATTACATCAAGTATATAGTTGTATCAGAGTTTTCTCTGAATTTTGTATATAGCTACAAGCAAACTTAATATAGAGATATTCAGGTCATCCTGTGTATTTCATCACAAACTATTCTCGGGGATTCTCTTATATGTGATTCACTCTGAAAACAAAACAAGAGCAATAATAGATATTACAGAGACTAGTGTTTGTCAGCTCCTACTAACTACCATGTAATCTGTGCTGAATTCCAGCTCCTTCTTAACAGGCTGCACAAAAGAACACGTCATCATGTCTGCATGGCTCTATAGCAACAAGAAAACATTATGCCACTGGAACATAAAGTGTCTGGTTCCATGTGTAATTTAAAAATTGGAGATCAAACAGACTTCTAAGAATTGGAGAATAATTTTATGTGTTCAAAATTGAAAATTTAAATTTAGATCTGCTATAGCTAGCTACCTTATCTGACTCTCCTAGAGATTTTGGATCTTGGTACACTTGAACTATAGAGTCATTCCAGACATACCACAGCATGTGCTGTGAATGTCAATTTCCTGATGTGACCATTAAAGCCAGGTCTTCATCCTTCACCATCTCTTAAACTTACTGTAGAATGATGTATAAATTCTTCAGCCTAGCTGTGCACAGAAATCCCCAGATGCTGGCCTGTGAACCATAGTGACAGCATGCTTGAAGTTCAGTTCTGACTGTGTCAAGGAATACTTGTGCAGTGAAAGCAAGTCATTAAGTTCAAGTAGCATTTATTAGAGTTAGACATACAGGAAGCTCTTTATAAATGTTGTCTTAATTCCTTAACAAAAAAAATATTGTTACAAATAATATTTTGTACACACAAAGGCAAATAATTAGTCTGGTGTCTCAGAGCAACATAAAACAATTCTGGATTTCCAATCCCTCAATGGCATGATGAAGAAAATTGAGAAATGGTTCTTAAACAGTGACATATAAAACAATCTATATACGTAATTATATTCATAGTTATAATGTGATCTCCTTCGAAGATGTCTCAGATGAAGAAAGTCAGCAGTCACTCTGAGAATGTGGATATGAGTTACTAATAAAAAATTGTTTCATTCATCACTTATATTTCTGTCCAAGCTCTTATAATATAATTATTCTATGGTGTGTCAGAGAGGGGAACTATCTTATTTTATGCAATGGAATCTAAACCAAGAGAGAGAAGGCAAAAGATCCAAGATCAGCCAAAAAGTAGTTATTAGTAAACATCATCAAGATGTGTTCCCTCTCCCTGTGATCCCCATAATTGGGCATTCAACGATTGTGCAAGCTTCTCTGGTTAAAGACAGAATGGACCTAGTGATTTGCTCCTAATAAATAAGATCCAATGATTTATTTTTTCTTCACTCTCTTGACTTTGATGGAAACTAGTCACCAAGTTCTGGTCAGTCAAATGATGAAACTCAGTTGGTAAAGAGCCAAAGCATCTTGTTCAACAGTCAAGCTAGGGATTTTAGAGGCAAATCAGCCTAAGTCAGTCAGATTTTCAAATGGATGGTACAGTAAACAATAGTTGAATGACACCCTCATGAGATTCTCCTGAGTCAGGAACATCAAGGTAGACTGTTCTAGATTCTTCATGGTTAAAAACTTCATGAGATGATAATTATTTTGTCTAAGCTGTTGATATTTGGGTCACCTTGTTCTGTGACAGGGCTATTATGAAAGAACAAAACTTTTGCTAATTAAATTACTATTTCTCACAGTAACATGTGTGATAAATAATCTTTATTCTTATGTATTCATAACACATGCACAATAACCTAAAGTGTACTTAAATGTTTGTGTAAATATATTTTGCATTGGAAAAAAGGTTTCCTGTGTTTTACCTCTATTTGTTTTGCTAGTCTTTATCAAGATTGGTCCAATCTGAAGTTACTAAGTGAATTGGACATACTGCTTATCTACAAAAAGCCATTCTCATCTAATATCCATGTTTGGGCATAATGAATATCTCTGGTAAGCACCCAGGATAACCTAAATACATCCTATTCCAAATCTACCTATCCTATTTGGGGTACATAAACATTTCTTAGCAATTCTGCAGGTGATGGCAATTCCCACAAACACATTATTCATAGATTGGTACAATTACAAATATTGTAACAATGCAACTCAGGGTGGAGTATTTACAATAGACTCTATTCTTTCAGACACAAAATATTTATGTAGCAATCTTTGCAAACAGATGGGTACTTTAATCCCAGCATTTCACTGTGAGGAATGAAACTAAATTGTTCTCCCAGATCATTAAAAATATATGAGCAAGTGAAAAGTGATCAAGATGACTCCATGCTGAGGCCAAGTGGTGTGTAATCATAGGTAATCAAGGAGAGAAAACCTTCCATATTTGGTTCCCATGAGGATAGAAAGGTTTTGGACTATGTACAAGGCTGGCTCACTAAGTAGAGAAAAGATGCTGATTGCAATGCATTTGCAACATGACTGAGATAACGTCTTGAAGAGCTTCCTAGAGGGAGAATAAACTATGGAGTTAGGTAGAGTCTGATACCCTGTTTGCCCATGGGAAGGGGGTACCTCTGGTTACAACATGGTATCTTACTCCAATTGTCTACCATGCATCTTTAGGTTGGATTCCTTCTTGAATTCCAGGAATCACAGATTAGATCTACAGAGAACATGAAACAGTTGTATCAGAAAACCTGATCCTGGAGACACCGCCCTGTGATACACAGCACAGCAGAGCAGGAAGGAAGGAACTAGGATTCTGCTCAAAAGTTAAATTTTAAGCCATGAAACTTTCTGTTCCACAACCCTTAGCTCACTTCCCACCTTGCATCTGTAATTTTGGTGACATTTGCACATCACAGTCCCTTTTCACCTGATTTAATGTTTAGATTTATTGGTCATTTGCTTTCCCTGCTAGAGAACAAAAGCTGTAATTATTGAATTTTAAATGCCATGGAATTATTTACCTTAGTTGTATCAGTTCACATTTGTGTGACTCCTTCAGACCAGTGTTTCAAGTTCTCCCTGGTGACTGTGCCTTTCCCACATTTTCCCTCTGATCCACAGTTGTTGTCCCCAGAACATAGTATAGCATTGCTAATTATATAACTATGTTGAACCTTCAAGTGGAGGGTATTTTCTTTTTTCTTGCTCTTTATTATATTTGTAATACTTTTTCTTTTTAAAACATAATAATTCATAAGTTTGAATTTTCCTCATGTACTGTGTATTTAAAACTTAAAATGTTCTTTAATACTATATTAGAAAAGCGGCTTCCTTGCAGACAACTATGTGTATAAAACTAGAGAAAAAATATGGTTAAGTTTTCTTACTTAGATCTCATTCTTCAACACTATAAGTTTGGTTTTTAAAAAGGTGAATATGTCTCTTTTATCCTAGTAGAATGGCATAAAACGACTGCCATCTTTAGTTATCTGTCCTGCTTCATGAGCTTTTTTCAAAGGAACACAATCTAATCTCCTAACACTAAGGTAACTGCATAATATTACTGTGGATGAAAATCTGTCCAATTATACATTTTTATAGGCTTACTATTAAGTTTCAAGTAATTGCTCAATACTTGCATAACATGAGCTATTAACATAGCTTATCATGTAGTGTGCTGGTATTGAATCTCAATCGAAAGTGTTATTTAATAATGGCACTGAACTAAAAAATGAAATCTCCATACCCTGAGCAATATCACTGCTTTTACATGCTCTACAGTTTGTAAAAAGCTATTAGATGAAAGATAGTAATGTATTCCGGAGAGGCAAGCCCATTGACAATGAACAAAGGGCATGATTTTATTCTTGCTTCAGGAAGAATGATGTCTGCATCTTCCTTAAAAGAATTATAGTCATTACAAACTTCCCGACTTGTATCCCTTTGGGCTTTGAATACGGCTTCAATACTATACAGCGTCTTTAGGAGATCTAGAAATATTTTAAAATATATAAAGATATCTAGGAATACAGAGGTTAATATTAAAATTACCAAAACTTGAAAGATAAAATTATTAACATTTTTTTCAAACATAAAAGAAAATAATTTATTTATTTTTTGTGGGGCAGGGTGTCAAGAACAGTTCACATAACTGTCACACTGGGATACACAAAGAAACATTCTGCCTTATCCTATAGAGCACACACATCAGTAGAGATACGTGTGTTTCTGTGTGTTTGTGCGTATGTATGTACTTTTGCATGCATGTGTGTGCACACATCTAGGGACATATCATTGTGTGTATGCAAGTGTATATCAGCCATGGGGAGAGTAGTTGATATGAATGTCTTTCAGAACATCATAGAAAATCGAGAAAAGGAAGAGCTCAAAGAACCCAGGGTGATCTCCCAGTCACTCAGTTTCCCACCTACAGCAACACCCTCTATGCTACTGCCCCCATCCACCCTAAGCCACACCTGAACAATGCTTCAGGCATCTCTATAGCTTTTCTTCATGTCACTGTTCTCATCTTGATTGCTATAACAGTCTCATGACTGATCTCCCGGCTTCCAGCTCTACCCTCTTCCAAGTGGCTCTCCACATTGAAACTTTCCCTCCTTCAGTGCTTCCCAATTGCCCTTGGCCTAGCAAGACTCTATATTACCAGTTTAGACCCTTCTTGTACTTTAGCTTATGTCCGTAACTCCTTTTTTCTTTTTCCTACTTTATTTACATTTCAAATGTTTTTCCCTTTCTAGATCTCCCCTTTGTAACCTCCCTATTCCCACCCCTCTCCCCTGCCTCTATTGGGGTATTCCCCCACCCACCTACCCACCCACTCTCATCTTCCCTCCTTGGCATTCTCCTATACTGGGGGATCTAATACCCTCAGGCCCAAAAGCCTCGCCTCCCCGTGATGTCTAACAAGACCTTCTTCTGCCGCATATGTGGCCAGCACCATGGGTCACTTCATGTGTATTCTTTAGGTTGGTGGATCAGGATCCAGGAGTATCAGGGGGTAAGGCCAGTTGCCACTGCTGCTGCCTTTCTGCAGATGCAAAATCCCTCAGCTCGTTCAGTCCATTCTCCAAGTCCTCCATCTGGGACCTCCCACTCCACCCTACTGTTGTTGTGAAGTGACTCTTGGGTATTTTGAACTCTTGGGCAAATAACCACTTAAGAGTGAGTACATACCATGTTCATTCTTTTGTGACTGTGTTAACTCGCTCAGGATGATATTTTCAAGATCCATCCATTTGTCTGCAAATTTCATGAAGTCATTGTTTTTAATGGCTCAGTAGTATTCCATTGTGTAAATGCACCACATTTTCTGTATCCATTCCTCTGTGGAGGGACATCTGGGTTGATTCCAACTTCTGGCTATTATAAATATGGCTGCTACAAACATAGTGGAACATGTGTCTTTATTACATGTTGGAGCATCTGCTGGGTATATGCCCAGGAGTGGAATAGCTGGGTCCTCTGGTAGTATTGTTTATTTTTCTGAGGGTCCGCCAAACTGATTTCCAGAGAGGTTGTATCAACTTGCATTCCCACCAGCAATGGAGGAGTGTTCCTCTTTCTCCACATCCTCACCAACATCTGCTGTCACCTGAGTTTTTGATCTTATCCATTCTGACTGGTGTGAGATGAAATCTCAGGGTTGTTTTGATTTGCATTTCCCTGATGACTAAGAATATTGAACATTTCTTTAGGTGCTTCTCGGCCATTCAAGTTTCCTCAGTTGAGAATTCTCTGTTTAGCTCTCTAATCCATTTTTTGATACGGTTATTTGGATCTCTGAAGTCTAGCTTCTTGAGTTCTTTGTATACATTGGATATTAGCCTTCTATAGGACGTAGGATTGGTAAAGATCTTTTCCCAATCGGTAGGTTGCTGTTTTGTCCTATTTACAGTGTCCTTTGCCTTACAGAAGCTTTGTAATTTTATGAGGTACCATCTGTCGATTCTTGATCTTAGAGCACAAGCCATTGGTGTTCTATTCAAGAACTTTCCCCCTCTGCCCCTGTGTTCGAGACTCTTCCCCACTTTTTCTTCTATTAGATTCAGTATATCTGGTTTTATGTGAAAGTCCTTGATCCACTCGGACTTGAGCTTTGTACAGGGAGATAGGAATGGATCAATTCACAATCTTCTACATGTAGACCTCCAGTTGAACCAGCACCATTTGTTGAAGATGCTGTCTTTTATCCACTATGTGGTTTTAGCTCCTTTGTCAAAGATCAAGTGACCATAAGTGTGTGAGTTCGTTTCTGAGTCTTCGATTCTATTCCATTGATCTACCTGCCTGTCACTGTACCAATACCATGCAGTTTTTATCACTACTGCTCTGTAGTACAACTTGAAGTCAGGGAGGCTGATTCCCCCAGAAGTTCTTTTATTGTTGAGAATAGTTTTGGCTATCCTGGGTTTTTTGTTATTCCATATCGATTTGAGAATTGCTCTTTCTAAGTCTATGAAGAATTGAGTTGGGATTTTGATGGGGATTGCATTGAATCTGTAGATTGCTTTTGGCAGGATGGCCACTTTAACTATGTTAATCCTGCCAATCCATGAGCATGGGAGATCTTTCCATCTTCCGAGGTCTTCTTTGATATATTTCTTTAGAGACTTGAAGTTCTTGTCATACAGATCTTTCACTTGTTTGGGTAGAGTCACACCAAGATATTTTATATTCTTTGTGACAATTGTGAAGGGTGTTATTTCCCTAATTTCTTTCTCAGCCTGGTTATCCTTCGAATATAGGAAGGCTACTGATATGCTTGAGTTAATTTTGTATCCAGCCACTTTGCTGAAGTTGTTTATCATCAGTAGCAGATCACTGGTGGAGTTTTCCGGGTCACTTAAGTGTACCATCATATCATCTGCAAATAGTGATATTTTGATTTCTTCCTTTCCAATTTGTATCCCTTTGACCTCCTTTCCTTGTCTGATTGCTTTAGCTAGAACTTCAAGTACTACATTGAATAGATAGGGAGAGAGAGGGCACCATTGTCTAGTCCCTGATTTTAGTGGGATTGCTTCAAGTTTCTCTCCACTTAATTTGTTGTTGGCCACTGGTTTACTGTATATTGCTTTTACTATGTTTACGTATGCTACTTGAATTTCTGATCTTTCCAAGACTTTTATCATGAGGGGATGTTGAACTTTGTCAAATGCTTTTTCGGCATCTAACGAAATGACCATGTGGTTTTTTTCTTTGAGTTTGTTTATGTAGTGGATTACATTGATGGATTTCTGGGTATTGAACCATCCTTGCATCCCTGGGATGAAGCCTACTTGATCCTGATGAATGATCATTGTGATGTGTTCTTGGATTCAGTTTGCAAGTATTTTATTGAGTGTTTTTGAATTGATATTCATAAGGGAAATTGGTCTGAAGTTTTCTTTTATTGTTGGGTCTTTGTGGGGTTTTGGTATCAGTGTAACAGTGGCCTCATAGAATGAATTGGGTAGTATTCCTTCTGTTTCTATTTTATGGAATAGCTTGAAGAGTATTGGTATTAGGTCTTCTTTGAAGGTCTGATAGAATTCTGCACTGAACCCATCTGGTCCTGGGCTTTTTTTGGTTGGGAGACTGTTAATGTCTGCTTCTATTTCTTTAGGAGTTATGGGACTGTTTAGATGGTTTATCTGATCCTGATTTAACTTTGGTAATTGGTATCTGTCTAGAAACTTGTCCATTTCCTCCAGATTTTCCAATTTTGTTGCTTATAGGCTTTTTAGTAGGATCTGATAATATTTTTAATTTCCTCTGAGTCTGTTGTTATATCTCCATTCTCATCTCTAATTTTATTAATTTGTACACGGTCTCTGTGCACTCTGGTTAGTCTGGCTAAGGGTTTATCTATCTTGTTAATTTTCTCAAAGAACCAGCTCCTGGTTTTGTTGATTCTTTGTATAGTTCTTTTAGATTCTACTTGGTTGATTTCAGCCCTTAATTTGATTATTTCCTGCCTTCTACTACTCTTGGGTGTATTAGCTTCTTCTTGTTCTAGAACTTTCAGGTGTGCTGTTAGGCTGTTAGTATATGCTCTCTCCAGTTTCTTTTTGGAGGCATTCTGAGCTATGAGTTTTCTTCGTAACACTGCTTTCATTGTGTCCCATAGGATTGGGTAAGTTTTACTTTCTTTTTCATTAAATTCTAGGAAGTCTTTAAATTTCCTTCTTTATTTCTTCCTTGACCATGTTATCATTGAGCAGAGCATTGTTCAGCTTCTATGTGTATGTGGGCTTTGTGTTGTTGTTGTTGCCATTGAAGACCAACCTTATTCCATAGTGATCTGATAGGAGGCATGGGATTATTTCAATCTTCTTATATCTGTTGATGTTTGTTTTGTGACCAATTATATGATCAATTTTGGAGAAGGTACCATGAGGTGCTGAGAAGAAGGTATATTCTTTTGTTGTAGGATGAAATGTTCTATAGATATCTGTTAAATCCATTTGGTTCATAGCATTTTTTAGTTTCACTGTATCTCTGCTTAGTTTATGTTTCGAAGATCTATCCATTGTTGATAGTATGTTGATAGTTGATTGTTGATATTATTGTGTGAGTAGCAATATGTGCTTTGAGCTTTAGTCGAGTATCTTTTATGAATGTGGGAGCTCTTGTATTTGGGGCATACATGTTCAGAATTTAGAGTTCTTGGTCGATTTTTCCTTTGATGAGTATGAAGTGTCCTTCTTTCTCTTTTTTGATGACTTTTGGTTGAAAGTCAATTGTATCTGATATTAGAATGGCTACTCCAGCCTGTTTCTTGGGGCCATTTGCTTGGAAAATTGTTTTCCAGCCCTTTACTCTGAGGTAGTGTTTGTCTTTAACACAGAGGTGTGTTTCCTGAATGCAGCAAAATGCTGGGTCCTGTTTATGGATCCAGTCTGTCAGTCTATGTCTTTTTATTGGGGAGTTGAGACCATTGATGTTAAGAGATATTGTAGAATAGTTATTGTTGTTTCCTGTTATTTTTGATGTTGTTTATGTGGCTATTTTCTTTTGGGTTTGTTGAAAGATTACTTTCTTGCTTTTTCTTGCTTGTAGTTTCCCTCCTTGAGTTGGCGTTTTCCATGTATTATTCTTTGTAGGGCTGGGTTTGTGGAAACATACTGTGCAAATTTGGATTTGTCATAGAATATTTTGGTTTCACCATCTATGATTATTGAGAGTTTTATTTATTTATTTATTAACATTGTGTATATATAGTAAATAACTTTAAGAAGCAAAATATTTCCTTCAAAAACATAAAATTCAATGTGTTTTATTTTGAATATTTTAATAATAGAATATGTATTCAGAACACAAGTATCCAAAATTATTAACTTTAAATTTGAATACTTTCTGGGTACTAAATTATTACTAGGCAAATTGTGTATAAATATCACGATTTTTTGCTACTTTTCAATGCTCACAAATAAATACATAAAAAATTATAATTGAGTTTCTGATGTATAAATGATCATTCTGACACTGAATGGCAGGCATAGAGTAACAGGGCCATCAGAATCCATGCCAAGCTGCTATGCTTTATAACAGGGAACTTGAAAAAGATCCTTAGCTTATGTTTAAAAATCACAACATAGTCTCAAGTTACCATGGTGATAGTTTAAGTGACTTATAAGGATTTAGCAGTGTCTAGAACTCCCTGTTTATAGTGATCATTTAAAATTCATGTCTGTCTGAGGAAGAAATTAACCTCATTAGAAATTTTGTCAATTTTAAGTATTGAGCAAAATTTTAAAAATGAAAAAACTCTATGCCCTTTGTACACAGATATGATTTTCAACCTGATGTTGTGCTTTGGTTTTCAAAAGTTATTTGTCTCTAAAATATTGAATTTCACTCTAGCTTTGGTGTGTCTTTCAGCTGATAACAGATTAGGGCAAACTGCCTTTGACAATTTGGAAGAGATCAACTACATTGGCAGTCAACATTTTTGAAGTAGATGCCAAGAAGAAACTTAAAGGACCTATAAGCCTTCCGAGTTATTGCAGGGCCCTCTTTGGAGACACAAATCCACTTAGGTAGATTGTTAAGGCAAGGTATCTACCAGTTAGCTAAATATTTCCTTCCACACAGTTTAAATTATTTCTAGAGTATATGTGACATTCCATACAGTTCAAATCTAATCTGTGCAGAAAGTTACTGTATTGTAGACTTTAAGGGATATAATAAGAGAAAAAGACTTTATACATTCATTAAAGTTGTCATTAAATAGCATTCTCAACCTATGACAGGTTGATTGTTATCTATGGGTATATAGCCAATGGATACAAAATGGCAGCTGTTATTGATATGTAAAACAGAATTTGGTTAGTGTCCTGTTTGTTTTGTAGTTTTTTTTTCTGTTTATTTCATTTTCAATTTGATACAAACTAGAGTTATCTGAGAAAGAATAATAATTAAAAAAATATTTATAAGAGTTATCTATAGGTAAGCCTATGGGGCAATTCCTTAATTAGTGATGGATGTGGCAGAGCCCAGCTCACTGTGGGTGATTCAGACTAGGCAGGTAGTACTAGTTCCTGGGGTATACTTGATAGCAGTTAAAGCAAGTCAGTAAGCAGTACTCCACCATGGTCTCTGGGACAGTTCCTGCCTCCAGGTTCCTACCTTGAGTTACTGTCCTAAATTCCCATCATGAGGAACTGCAACTTTAAACTGAAATAAACTCTTTCCATACACACACACATTGCTCAAGGTCATGGTGTTTTATCATAGTGATAGAAATTCTAAGACAGTGACTTATCTGAAGATAGATCACTTGGACCATCAGAGTGAGTCTACTTGTTTGCGAATGAAACTTCATTATAAAAAACAAAGAATGCCTTATCATAGCAGCTCTTTCCAAACAAGGAGAGTTCTCCTTTATTAAAACTTCACACAGACTACAAAATAAGAAACTGATTGACGAAAAAGAGAGGTCTGTCAGAATTTTAAAAGGAAAATAAACACAGGATCAAGTCTTGGTCATCTATCACAGTGAAAGCATTATCTTACCAAAGTGGTATAAATGAGAACTCTGTTCCTAGGCAAAGCCTTGACTGAGAGGCTTTGGAAGTTCAGTCAGCCCCACTAACAGCATCAACCATGAGAAGTCTGAGTTCTGCATTTAGCATAGACAGCTTACATGTAAACACTGTATTTTGCTGGTAAATATTGCATATGTCATGGACGCAAGAACACAGCCTAAGTAGTCTTTAAAGAAAACTGAAAATGAAGATCTATTTGTCCTCCTATGGCTTAAGCCTACAATTTAGACATCTTTAAGAGTCTAAATTATAGAATTTGTTATGGAATGATTTATGTGTATGAAAAGCAAAGAAATATTAATTTTCTCCTCCTTTTTAAAATATTTTACTCACAACAAATATGTTAATATGATAGCAAGCAAACTCTCTAAGACTATGATCATATCAATGAAATATAAGGGCACAATACATACATATATATATATATATCACTAATCATATGATATTTTATATATTAGTAATAGAAGACAATACTAATATTATTCAGAACCATTTTTCCAGCTTTTGACAGGAAGCAGGCTCTTCTGCTAATGAAAGAATTCTTGCCACAGACCTAATCCTTTGTGGTAACCCAAGCACTGGTAACAAATTAGGTCACAACATTGAAGACAATCATTTGCCTCTCCACATTTTAGTTACTTGATTTGTAAAACACAGATCATATGATATTTTATCTAAATTATTTTTATATGTGAAACTTTTTATTTGTTTGAGGAATCAGCAGGACATATCTTTACTATGCCTATTACACAAAACTATATGGCTTCTGGAGAGGGTTATATTTATTAGACAAAGAACACTGCTTAACTTGGAACTGGAGGTTTTGTTGTTGTTGTTTATTTGTCTATTTGTTTGCTTGTTTCACTTTTATTTTGCCCCAAATCATGTATAACAACACTAGAGGGGAAAGGAAAAAGGCTGTGCTGCCTTTGCCTGTCATCATGGTTGTCTTTTACTGTTCCAGCCTGACAAACATGAATAAGTAACCTGACTTTCTAAGGAAGAAGAAGTTGTAATAATTAGTAACTGCCCCCTGTGCTTAGGAACCTTGAGAGATGGTCCAGCAGAGGGCAATACACTTAGTTTTTCTTTTATAATAGAGAGGGCTCCTTATCTATTAAGTGGCTCCCAACTATGAGCCTCAAATGTATAAACCTGTCTTTGACATTTTTGCCATTATTGAAAATAGATTTCCCCCATATTATGTATCCTGATTAAAGTTTACCTTCCCGCTACTCCTCCCAAGTTCCTCCCCACATTTCCTCCAAATTGAACCTACCCCCTTTCTATCACTTATTAGAAAACAAAAAGGCATATAAGGGATAATATATACGATACCAAAAACAAACACATCTGAATAGGACAAAACAAATAATCAGAAGAAAAAGAACAAAATAAAAGGCACAAGAAATAGATGAAGACACAGAAACTCAGTTGTTCATATACTCAGGAATCTCATTAAAACACAAAACCCAAAGCCATAATATATATGCAGAGGGTATCTGATTTGACTTTAAAACCACTCTAAGAGATGGAACCTATACACAACACTGCTTGAGTAAACAAGAAACTGTGACTAGATAGCTCATGGACCTAAGGGAAAATCAAACATTAGTGTTCTACTAAAGGAATGTAGAAATAAAATGTCTACTATGCATCCTGTTATACTCATAGATCAGTGCCTTGCTCATCTTCATCAGAATAGCTTTTCCCTGCAATGGATGGGTACAAATCCAGGGTCCCACAGGCAAACAATATGCAGAGAGTGAGAGACTTTGGAATACTCAATCCTAAATGGGACATTTTCATCAACTTTCTCTCTTCAGGACTTAAGTCTTCTAGTTTTTACCTCAGTTTTGGAAATGTGTTTGAAAATGAGAATAGTGTTCACTCTTCTTCATGTCATACCATGAGCACTGATTTATGATCACATAAATCCCAGTCTCTAGTTGCCCTCTTGTTTAGCTATGTTAGTAAAAGCATAGCATTTCCTCAGCAGCTATAGCAGAATATCTATGAAAGAGAAAGAGTAGAGATGATGTTTGTATGCCCTGGTTGATAATAGACAAAATGAGACTGACTACATGGGATTATCCCTCTAAAGTATATTGAAGAATAGCATTGAAAATCTCCACATTCCCATAAAACCACAGGTACAGAAAGCACTCCATTGGGCAACTCTTGGTAGATTGAGTTAAGAAAAAAATTCTTACTGGAATCCTTCTAAACAGGCTTTGCCTTGCACATATAAATGTTCCCCTTTTCGCCTGTCTGGTTATAGTTTCTTCTCACTGCTAAATGACTATATTTACAAAGGCAAGAGGAGGGCTCCAGAGAGCTGGTTTCTTGAACTGACATTATGAGTAGGTGGTTTATCAGTTCCCTGGTTTACTTAGATCTCTTCAAAAAGTATCACCTAAAGACTTCTGCATCTGCTTCTCCAGATAGTAATACACAGTATTCAGAAAATACTTCTGTGATTAGAATTTATGTTAGTTCTCAAATTATCTATATTTACACATGTCAGAATAAAATCATTTAATGTTACCAAGATCAAAAACATGGATTACTGATACCATTTCTCTTGAAAACAATATTTCCATTATATATGGAGTGAAAAGTTCTACATAATTCTTTCTTACAATGTTTGAAGTAAAGCAATTTAGAATGCATTATAAAAGGATAATTGCATTTTATCCTTAGTTACACTGTCTTTAAAACTTAATGATATTCTGTTATGGTTGCAGAAAGGAGTCTAGCATGGCTGTCTTCTGAGATGCTCCACCCAGAAACTGACTCAGACAGATGCAGAAACCCCTAGACAAACAGTGGATAGAGCTAGGCAACACTTATGGAAGAATAGGACAAAAGATCTCAGACCCAGAGGGGATAAGAACTCCATAGGAAGAACAATAGTGTCAACTAACCTGGACCCTTGGGCATCTCAGACACTGAACCAGCAACCAAAGGTATTAGGCCTTCCAGGTCATATGTAGCAGATTTGCAGCTTGATCTTCATGTGGATCCTGAACAACTTGAGTGTGTGTGTGTGTGTGTGTGTGTGTGTGTGTGTGTGTGTCGGGAGAGCTATCCCAAAAGCATGTCTGCAGGATATGTTCCTCTAGCTGGACTGCTTTGTCTGGCCTCAGTGGGAGAGGCAGTACCTAGACTCACAGAGACCTGAAGTGCCAGGATGGTGGGGATACCCAGGGTTCCCACACCCACTCAGAGGAGAAGACAGAGAAGGAGGGAAGGGGAAGAATTGTGGGTAGGGATGACCAGGAAGAGGGCAGTGACTGGGTTGTAAAGTGTATTAGTAAAGTAATTAATTAAAAAGGGACTCATAACAGCTCTTAAAGAACTGGAATGGCTTCTACAAACATTGGATGTCAGTTCCCACCACCATGTGTCACAGTGGTCAACTTAGTAGTGTTGAAGAGAAAACATTCCTTGACAAGGGGTGAAAATTACTTATCTGTGGGTATAAGGACATATGCTTATAGATTATTGTTAGGAATTATTCTGGCTTAGTAAATTAGTGGTCATAAATTCTTTTCTAGTAACCATAATTTCACTAGCATTAAGTACCATCTAGACTTCAGGACAATACATGCTATCTCTCTTGTTGAATGGGTCTTAAACCCAAATAGAGATATTAGATATTATAAAGATATGTGTGCCACTACTTTACACATGGGGTTAATATGCCATGGTGGCAATTAAGGTGGCTTATAGACATCATAGCTGGCTGGGACTGTTGGCTGCCTCTATCCTTTAGAAATCTGCATAGGGCCTTCTGGTATCTTAAAAGATAACTGGGCATGGACATTCAGGTACTTTCCAGTTCAGAGGGCTTTGGTTCCTGTTTTTGAAGTTCATGGTGTCTTCAGCAATAGGACTTAACTTCGCCTCTGGGAGATAACCTAGGGGAATAGCAATCAGCTGTATTCTTTGAGAATCTCTTACTTTGTCCTGGAGAACAACTCAAAAGAGAGTCTAACATCTGGTGTTTTCAAAGCAGGACTCAAAGGGATAGACCTTAGATGAAATGCCCAACAGTGGGGAGAGGGAACTTGTAGAGTCCACCTCAGTATCAAGTAGAGGGATAGGGTTTCCATCTGATAGTCAAAATCTCTGACCTAGAATTGTTCCTAAAAGAACTTCAGGGACAAAAATGGAGAAGAGACTGAGGGAAAGGAGGTGACCAGCCCAAATTGGCACCCATCTCAAGGAGAGACTCTAAGGCCTGACACTATTACTAATGCCATGATGTATTTACAGCCTAGCATGACTGCACTCTGAGAGGCCCAACAATCAGCTGACTGAGACAGATGCAGATACTTCCACCCAACCATTGGACTGAAGTCAGGAACCTCTGTGATTGAGTTAGGGAAAGACTGGAAGAAGCTGAGAAAGAGGGTGGCCCATAGGAAGATCAGCAGTGTCAACTAACCTGGACCCCTGAGATCTCTCAGGCACTGAGTCACTAACCAGATATTAAACATAACAAAACAAAAAGTGAGTTTAAGAAAAGCACTTACATTGGCTCTGCTGTGGGTGATAAGACATGCCACTGAAGCTGAGCTCTCTGAGGCCAGTGTCCATAGAAGCACTCCTGATATGACTGCTCTCCATGCAGTATGGACTAATATTCATTCTTGACAGAATAGCTGTTGCATAGCCCAGGTATGCATGAAGGGATATGAAATAAAACAGTTGCACCTGAACATGGAGTGTCCATGAGGAGAATTCAGATTATCTTCTATTTAACATAGAGTGAAGTGCTTTTTTGATGAGTGAATCCCACCTAGTGAGAATGGGAGCAAACCAGAATAACTGATAGACTGGAGGAAGCAGTACAGAATGGAAAGTACAACATATGGGACAAAGCTCTAAGCAGGACGTGGTATAAATTGTAAACTCTTGTTGGTAGCAATAAGCCATGCTACAGAGGCTGTTCCATCTGATGAGAAAGAAGGGGCAAAGTACCATCCACTAGCTTATGGATTGGCAGGGTGAAAAAGAAAAGAAAAAATTGTTGTTATTGGCCTGCTATTTCTTATAACTAAAGTGGGATGGAGTAAGTCAAAGAGAATACAAACTGAATATCTGCTAAATATCTCCATGCTGTGTTACCAAAATTTGGAAGCCATGGGAAGAATCAAATAGTGAGAAGAATGTGGTAAAAGTGGTAGAGTCAGCTCTTAAGTCTGACCTTTGATGTAATGGAAGGGAAATTCCATGGGCAAGCATTAAGATGGGGATCTTAATAATTAGCTCTTTATTGTTTTAATTGAAAAAGAGCCTTTATATAATGAAAGAGCCTTTTATGGCAGTTTTAATTTGCATTTCCTTGATGGCTAAGGATGTTAAATATTTATTGTTTCAATGTTTACCAGTCACTTTTATTGCATCTTTTCAGAAGTCTCTATTTAGTTAAATGCTCAATTTTTTAAAATTGGGTTGTTTTCTTGATGTGCATTTATTTGTGTTCTTTATATATTCTAGCTATTTGACTTTGGCATTTATTGGCTAGCTGGTGCATATTTTTTCCCATTATGTAGTTTGTTTTTTTTTAACTTCAGTTATGTTGTCCTCTGCTGTACAGAAATATTATAATTCATAATTTCATAAAGCCCTATTTATTAATTGCTAGTAGCAATGCATATACTATTACTCCTGTTCAGAAATTTTTGCTGTTGAGTTTTAGTCACAGTGAGAGATAGATTTTCATTCTTTTACATGTAGCAATCCAATGTGATCAGAACTATTTGTTGAAAATATTTTTTATTCTTTAATGAATATTGTTGGCTTATTCATCAAAATTAGGTGGCTATAAGAGTGTAGGTTTTTATGTGGGTTCTAATTAAGACCAGTAGCTAGAGAGTTATTTTCAATTCTTGGCTTCTGGGAGAGTGTCAAACATTCTAAGAATATATCTCCTGATAATTCTACCATGTTACAGTAGAAGGCCACATTTCTACAAAGATTTGGACAGACACATTGACCTTGATGAGGAACAAAAATAAAAATTTACAGAAAATATAAAGTTGGGTTGGAAGGGAAATGGGTGTGTATAGGAAGAGTTGGGTGCAGGATGGTAAATGTGATTAAAACATGTACAAAATTATCAGAGCAATGATTCTGGCTTATAAGGCTGTAGAGACATGTGTGTGCATGGGATCAGTGTCAATATTGTAGAGCGAAGAACCCAAATAATTATAATATTCATCTCTACTTAAGAAAAGGATGTGCATAAACTGAAGAAACTTGAAGGAAAACAGTCCATGATGGACTGGCTTGTAAGAGCTATTATAATCACTTGGTTATGATGTACTAAGAACTGGATGACAATGAATTGCTGAGGAAATTGGGCACAATACAGGTAACATTTATGTCCATTCATGGGAAAGTGAAGAAATGAGTTAAGAATAAATCTCTTGAAACTAGTTTGAGATTCTAATGACTTTACTGAGCCCTGTGCTGAGACAGATTTCCAAGGTAGGATAGGCTTTGGCAGATCTGAATGATTTAGTCTGGAATATAAAGTGAATTTGCAAAGGGTCAAAACAATCAAGAAAGTATAAGAAAAAGATAATGAAGACAAAAGATCTTGACTGAAGCACTTGAAAGCAAATGTGGGCAAGATTTGTGTAGAGTCAGAGTTCCTAAGGAAAATAAATTGACACAGTCAAATTTAGTGTTATGAGTCTCTGGAGGTTTTTAACCTGAGCAAAATATTAATGAAATTATAAGTAACAGAACAGTGCAGGTTAAAAGGGCACATTTTGTCTAGGAGTGGGTAGTTCCATACCAGTACTCTACCCAGAGTAATCTGTATCCTGGGAGTGGAAATTGTTAACTCAGCCATCTGCTAATCTCGGTAGCAACATGTAAGCAATGGAAAGGGAGTAGAAACCCACAGCTCTGCCTTAGAAATTGTTAAAGATGATGGCCTTGTAGAAGCATTCAGTTGCTTTTAGGCTTGTGACAAGAAAGTATATCATGGTAGAAAAGATTGGTGGAAGAAGGCTGTTCAACATTGAGAGACAAGGAGACAGAGAAAGGTACAAGAGTCATAGTACATAATTCTAGGTCAGACAGTGACTTAGACCTCCAACCAGGCCTTGTCTCCTGGAGTTTCCACCACTTCTAAAGATTACTCAAAGGCTGCGAAAATAAAAATGTTTTTATGATTAGACATGAATATTTTCAAATGTTAATTATATTATAAGATATAATTTCCCATTAATGCTTAAAACAAGTCAAATGCTGTGACCTAAAAAAAAAATTCTCTTAAAATAATAATTACATATTAAAAGTGACCTAAGAAGTAATTACTCTATTATTTATCTTTCTTTTATTAAAGAATGTAGAGATTACATAATAGTATCTACATTAAAAGCACATTAAAATCAAACTGGTTTTCAAAGAGCTATCCAGATATTTGTTTCAGGATTGTTTTTAAAACATTTCTTTATAAATATGTTTGTGCCTCAAAACTGGTATTTTCCTCAACAGGTGTTTTAATTCTTTTCTTCAAAAAATTTTTGTTTCCCCATGTTCTGTGGGACCGTGAAAAGCAGCATGGTTTCTGGCTGAGCTAAGGTTTAAAACCTGGTGATCCAGTGGGGGCTAACCTTACAAGGGATGGTAGGCATTTTGCCATGCTCCTGGGTTCCACGCTCCTGACAGGAGTCTGCAGTTCTCTAGAGGCCTGTGACCACCAGTCAAGTACAAGTAGAGGTGTGGTCACCTCTACTTAGCCTCAAGACATCCCCATGTTAATAAGGCACCTAGAGGCTTAGCCACTCCCCTTCACAGCCACTCCTCCCTGCAAAGATAGTTCAATCTCATGTCTGTCCTGAGGTTCAGGGTACTGATTCACTCATGCCACTCTCTGCCTTGACAATAAACACCCTGAAATCATGGATTGTCTCTCTTCATCAGGATGGTTGAGAACAATGGAACAGGCCTTCATCTAAAGAGCCACATCTAGTCTCCCTCAGAAGGCCTCCCTGCACTCCCAACCATGGCCTCCACCAAACCAAGTGAGCTAGCGGGCAACAAGCCTCTAACCTGGTCCCCAGCAGGATCCAGCTGCGTTCCTCCCCACCTTTCCCCCTCTCAGCCGCAGGCTAGATCCAGCCTGTGGCATCTCACTCCATTCTCAGCTCTTCTAAAGCATCCAGCAGAGCCTGAGAACCAGAGAGAGCTGGTTTCCATGTGGTCCCAGGGACACCCCCCCAGGCCCTCACAGCTCGACACCCACCTGGTGGTGGTGCCGTAGGGTGAGCACAGTCAAACTTCCCGCATCCCACTTTTCTGAGAGGCCCAATCTTGGGGCAGTCGCAGGAACCACTCACCACCTCACCATTTAACACAACACTGTTCACATCCGAGGTGAAATTTTAACTTCTTCAGACACCTATATTTTATAAGAAATATTTCTGTCTTTTCAGTAGGAAGACCACACTCAAGAGATGATTTTACATTTCAGAAATGATTCAGATTCCTTAAAACTCAAAACACATATTTCCTGCAACAGAACATTCTTCTTATTTTAAAAGCTTGAGCTAACCAGGTAGCCAGAGTGTGATGGCACTGAACTAAAGGATCACAACACAAGAAACCTCTAAGATAGACTGTTGCCATGGAGTTAAGGTGAGAATGATCAGCTAACTTAGTTGATAGGCAACCAAAGTCAATAAAGTGCTCACTCTAAGATCAGAAAGCTAAACCAAGAGATAAAATGAACAATTGCTGTGGAGGCAAGCAGAAGAACTAGGTACATCACAGGAATTGAATGTAAAGAGGAAGTAATTAGTATGCAAAACATATTTCTGTAAAATTCTAAGCCTTTGGGGAATTCAGACACTTGTATAAAAAGAACCACCTAGTAGGTTGAAGGATTGTGCATCACAGGATGAGTGGGAGGATTTGCCTAACCTAATGATTTATCACTTTGATAATTTTGTTGCCTTGCTAGCCATGTACAGCATCTGACTATTTACCTAATTACAGTCCAGAAAAAGCAAATAGAAAAATAGAATTGTGAGGTATATTCTGGTTATGGTCCTCCTTTATCTGTGTGCCTCCTTTATCAATTGTTGAAAGTATTGATTTATTTGTACTATGAACTCCACTGTAATATCAAAACACAATCCTAGCCATAGGGGAAATTTAAGAGCCTTGAAAGTCACTCAATATTTTCAATCATGATTATTGATTTGACTATCAGTTCTGATTACTGGGTATCTGTCTTAATTCTACTGGTTCTAGCTAGCACTTTGTCCTTACTAGTCCAGGCACATATCTTTATTTCTAGTATAAATAGTGCCCCCAGTTTTAGAAACCTACTATGACATTACCAGTCCTCAAAGAAGGTCCATAACTAAAAGCCAAATACATGAGTAGTCTCTGGCTATTCTTGCTACCTAAGGAATCTTACAACTTTAAGCTATGGATCTGTGGCCAACCAGAGGCACCTTTTACTCCGAGTGGTAGTTCCTGTTGGAACCAGAACCTGTATGTGTTGACCAGATCCCCAACCTGAAGCAATCCATTCCTCCCCACAGCTCTGTCTGGACTAGAGTGGAAGACACTGTATTGTGACTTTACAGCACCTCCTGCTTTGTGATACAACCCAGTACCTGGTTCCTCCATGCTCTTTATCAGCAATACTATATTGAACTGAATTGTGTGATAAGAAACTGCATGCTAATCCTAAAAGGTTATGACAATTAAATCATTCCTTTGCTTTGAGAGTTTGCTTCGGAGATACTTCTCAGGAGGATATGAGGTAAGAGGCACTTGTGAGGTTGCTCTCTGAAAAGGATCCTCTGTCCCTCTGTCTGTCTGTCTGTGTCTTTTTTGTCTCTCTGTCTCTTTTTCTTTGTGTCTCTATTTATCTCTCTCTATCTGTGTTTTTGTCTTTCTTCCTTTGCTTCTCCTATGTGTCTGTCTATGTCCTTGTCTCTGTTCTTGTCTCTGTCTATGTCTCTCTTTCTGCCTCTCTCTCTCTCTCTCTCTCTCTCTCTCTCTCTCTCTCTCTCTCTC
>JADRCH010000180.1:3687012-3697848 GCA_019843965.1 Rhynchomys soricoides | reverse complement strand
CTCTCTCTCTCTCTCTCTCTCTCTCTCTCTCTCTCTCTCTCTCTCTCAATGAAGCTTCTCTCCAGTATTTAAAGAAAAGCCCCTTTCTCTGTTTAAGGTCCTATCATGTTTAGATTTTCCATAAAGTTATTGTTTCTGTCTCATGTTCTTCCTCCCAGTCATGGCCTTGAGGCTCTATCATTCTAGTTTATCTAAAACCAGTGGGGAAAGATGAAGAATGTGTTAGTTTCCTTTCTGGACCAGCTGATGGTATTATTCTGTTAGCCCCTCGGAGGATAGGTAGTGTGAGGAGTTCCCTCATCCTTTACATTATACTTCTTATATAGGAACTGTCTTCATGGGAATGTTTTCTATCATCTTTACCCAGGTCTCTGTTCCAGCAAGAGATCTCCCCTGATGCTAGGCTCTGTATAGCAGAACTTTCTCTATCATTAACTGAATGGTGCTTTGCATGCCTGAACCATTAAATCAATACTGTCATCAGCTTCTGGAGAACCTTGAATTGGAAGAGTGAAAGTTGTACTGACCCTGCATGCATAGAAAGTTTTGTCCTTCTTAAAACTTCCTGACGACTACCTCTATATCCAGAAGAAATGATGTGGCATCTGTTTGTAGAAAGGAATCATTCTCTACAACCACCAGCCATAGTCCCTGGACACAGGTAAAACCATAGTAAGAAACATGTTCAATTCACAATGGTTTCAAACAAAAATTATCAAATAAATAAAAGATTGGCTTCCTCCCATTTCTTATACCTGGATTGTGATGGTAAAGAGTAATTTGTTTAATGTTGTCTCTCTGTTCTGTGTCTCTTAAGAGCAGCGACTATCTGAAATATTCCCAAACATAAGGAAAAGGAAAATGCTCCCAGACTTCACACAAGCATTATTTATTTACTCAGGAAGTGGCATACATATTTCTGTTTGAAATTTGCCAGAATTAGACACTGACCTCAACTAGGCTCAAAGCAAACTCATAAATGCAAATGATCAGATGTTTTTAATGGAGAAAGAGCTAGAAATGCTGTCACACACATTACTAGGAAGTTTTATAATAATTATATTCTTTTCTTATACTACATTATTTTGTTATGATTTTATCTACTTTTTTCATGAAGTTGAAATAGGTTTATATAAGATACAAGAAAACATGATCTGAAAAGTCCAAAATATTTGAATATCTTCCTGGTTTCTTGTGTTGAATTATAGTACTTTCAAAATTAAATAGCTCACACATAAATTAATTTCTGTGATCTTATTTCAACAAAATCAATTTTTAAATTAAAAGTTTTGTTTAGGTCACAGTGAGACTGAAGAATCTCTCAAATTATTTTCAGAAGGTTAAACACATCATAACATTCTTTAAATGAAATGATCTTTTCCCTAGATAAAAAATGTTCTAATATAATTATATTTGAGTTGCATTGGACTCTGCCAAAGGAAATCAAAACTTTGTAAGTCTTGTATATTTACATGTATGTGTGTGTATGTGCGTGCTCACACGCACACGCACGCATGCATTGGAGTATGAACTATTTATATTATCTAACCCTGGAAGTTAAAGTAGTGTGATGATTACTTTCAGAATCAAATCTAACAATTTGAATCATTGTTAATTGGCTGCTCAAGGGTATGATCACCTGTGCTATTACCTAAAAGGTCAGATGGGATAGAAAAGGGGTGTATCATAGAGTGCAATATTACAATAGCTCACAAAGAAAGTTCATTTCCAGCATTTTCAAAATAAGACTTATTTTGGAGTTCTTCCATCTCCATTTACATGTCACATAGGGACTAAGATCTTTTTCAAAGCATTGTTAGTACTGCTGAACAAATTTAAAGAACAGTTGGGTAAAGTTGATGTTAAGAAGAAGAGAGTATTTCTTTCCCACGATTATACAAGAGAGGTATTCTGAAAGCAGGTGTTCAGTGGCTTGGATTTGTTGAATTTAGTCTTACCTATGACTCACTGTTGAGAAATTTTGACCTATTCAATTTTAAAAATAGAACATTTTGAATAAGCTGGCCTATAGAGAAGTCAAACTAATAGCAACCATTACTGGCATAATTTTAAAGAATGTTTTTCTACTGCCTTGCCCAATTGTTGAAGAAAACAGGAAATACTGCACATTTCCATGGACCTTACCTTCTTTGTCCACTACCTCATTATGTTCCTATATCCACTCCACTGTAAACATGTCTTTGTGCTTCTGGCTGTTTGGAAGATGGCAGGTTGGTTATTTTCACCATGAGCTTGCATTCTCCTGAGATTTTCAGAGTGGAAGATGCCAAGTCTACTTCCTATCTATAGGCAAGTGCTAACCTGAACAGTTGTACTACATTTTTTTATTTTTTATTTTTTATTTTTTGGAATGCCTCACTGGTCTTCCATTAGATATATTGACTGCATTTTATAACTTCATTTTGATCACAGAGAGAACCCTATTCTTTTACCATGTCAGGCTATCACAGCCTAAACAGAAGACCAGTCAGTGTAAATTGGTAGACAAATTTCAAGTTCATGTGCAATTAACATCAATTATTTTGCCACACTGAATACATCTGTCTACATCTTTCATTCCTTTTACTGAATTCCACGTTTACTTAATTTTTTGTATTTCCCTCTTTGTATATGATGGGTTACTACTCCTCTTGCAGGATGTTTACCTGTCTAATGGATGGTAAACTTCTGAATACCAACTCTACACTTACATTCTTGTACATCTCTGTGATGGTACTCTTCATTGTCAGTTTCATGAGGCTCAGAATCACCACAGAAACATATTTCTGGGTATGTCCAGGAGAGTGTATTTATCATAGCTAACTTCTACTGCCAACTTGACACAGACTTAAAAATATGTGAGAATATAGAAGCTCAAGTGAATAATCATCCTATCATGTTAGCATTCGGTAGGTCTGTGAGACAATTTTTTAATTGTCAATTTATTTAAGAGGGTCCACTATGGGCAGTGCCATTTCTGTGCAGGTAGGCCTGCATTGTGTAAGAAAAGTAGCTGAGCAAGCCAGGCAGAGAAAGCCAGTAAACAGTAAGACCTCATAGCTTCTGCTTCAAGCTTCTGCCCTGAGTTCCTGTTTTGGCTTCTTTAGATAATAAACTATAACTTGTAACATGAAATAAACCCTTTTCTCTCCAAATTTCTTTTGACCTGTGTTTTTTTCAATGTCAGAAGAAAACTAGTAAAATGCATTCAGTTTCATCTTTAGTGTAGATAATTATCCCATGGGTTGGAGTTTCAGTCAGGAAAATAAAAAGCACATGTGTGAAGCACAAGCATCTCTCTGCATCCTCTCTGCAGAAACAATGCTGCCTCATAGTTCTATAACCACATGTAGGAAAGTCTTGACCAGCATTCCTGCCCCACCATGATGAAACATACCATCAGTCTATGATCCAAAGCATACCATTACTTTCTATTGTCACATTCTTTGTCCAGAGAAGAAACTAATAGATCCTTAGGGCTTCAACTTATTAATTTGTCATTTGATATAGTACGTTTCTCTTTATTTTGTGTTTGTCCTTTAAATTTACTCGTTGAAGAAAAGACCTTTCTTTTATGCAGAGAGAGAATACTGTGTTACTGGGCGATATGCCCACTTCCTTCATTAATAGGAACTAGAGCTTGATGTCATCCACTATCTGGACATATTTCTCAACTTTTCAATGTCCTTAATAGGATAGTTCTGTCTACACAGCCATCAAAATCTATAAAGGTATACTCTTCTTCTCTTCCAAATACATAAAATTATCCAAAACAACTTAACAATTCATAAAGTATTTATACTACCATGTAGTCTGATGCCCTTCAGTTCTTGCCTGAACAAGTAAAATCAGGCTATTTTTATTCATTGGTTCTACCAATTTGTTCATTTAAAGCACTTTTAAAATTATCCTTTTAGTTGATATTGTTTTTGAGCATTTATATTACATCAGATATTCTAATGATATTTTCTGTAATCACACTTAATTATCTTACTAGTCATGCTAGATATTACTTTTATTGTTGATCATATCTTACTACAAATAAGGAAAATGAGAATAAATGTCTACATTCCTTGTATAAATGTTGTAAACCTTGTATATCTATAACTAAATAATGATCTGTAATTCAAAATTATGCAGTGACATCTCCCTGGCATTGATGAGTTCTGTGCAAGGTTTAGATTTTGTTTACCTGTCTTCTGGCAGGGTAAATGTAGGGGCTGCCACAATGACTATTAGCTGGAAATGGAAAGAAAGAGGCTGGTATTCATCTGACTGTGGGAACACAAAGCTATCCTAGAATTTATTAGAAAGCAAAATTTCCCCACATTTGTAGTTCTAAAATATTACAACAAACCTCTTATAACTGTGTGTTTCCTTGGCAATGGTACTTCGTAAGACTTTCCTCTTTTCATTTGCTGCTGAAGACACATGGTTACTACATTCTGCTCATCTTGTGACACACAGAGTCCTACTTAATTCAGGATTCTCCCAAACTCCCTAGAGACAACAACTAAGCCAACTTTTCCGAGTCATTCTAGATGAACCAAATCATATGAAAGATGGTTTCTGAACTTCTCTCGTCATGTGGTGTCAAGAATTGGTTCTCAACCTGTGGGTCACAATTCCTTTGTGGTATTGAACTAACCTTTCACAAGGCTCACATATAGGATATCCTTCATATCACATATTTACAATACAATCCATAACAATAGTTCAAAGTATCAGTTATGAAGTAGCAAAAAGAATAATTTTATGGCTGGAGGTCATCACAGCATAAGGAACTAATTAAAGGGTCACAGTATTAGGAAGATTGAGAACCACTGGTCTAGAGTAGCGGTCTTCAATTCATCAATAAATGAATCTTATTCTATCAGACTTCAGGCATTCATTGGTGGTCTTAAGCTGATTAATAAACCTTTAACAATGTATAGTGAATTAAGTAATTATATGTAGGTCACTTCCAGAGGAAAAAACTATTAAACATTTAAAGGGACGATCAGTGGCTTTTTAAATAACATGCACATATTAATATACTAATTCCATTTATCAATTTGGTAACAACATTGGACACTTTAAAATTTTTGGTAGTAGAGGAAGGAATGTATGCCCTCATAAATACAAGTGCAATTATAATTTATATTGTATTTTCTGGAAGATTACTTGATTAAATTTTTTTTCTTCACAGCCCTGTAGCAAATTGTTGGAAAGAATTGAAGCACTAAATAGTTGTGCTGAGATTTTTCTGGTAGTACTTTATAAGAGGGAAGCAAGTGTTATAGCTGTCCCAGAGAGGTGTTTACTTAGATAGGTGATGAGATTATATGTGTGTATTAATTGCTTATGTATTGTCTTTGCAGATATACAGCAAACAAACAAGTCAAAGGTGTAATTGTTTGATTTGACCTTAGGATGTAAAGACTTGTTGTATATATGACATGGAGATGTTTATGTTGGCAAAAGCCTATAGCAAGGATTGTTAACATAGCAGCAAATAGGAAGTATAAAGAGTAGCTTTGGGCTGGAGAGATGGCTCAGTTGTTTAGAGCACTGACTGTTCTTCCAGAGGTCCTGAGTTCAATTCCCAGCAACAACATGGTGGCTCACAACCATCTTCAATGGGACCTTGTCTTGTGTGTCTGAAGATAGCTACAGTGTATTCATAAAATAAATAAATAAATCTTTAATAATAATAATAAAAAAGAGTAGCCTAGAACCATGCCAGGCACAACATCTAAGTCCTGTAAATATTGGCCTATTTCCATGAGCTAAGCCCTACCTCCTGAAAGCACCATACCCTTCAAAACAGCAACCTGAACTGGGAACAAGGGCTCAAGTCAGTAGGGTATGGAGGACATTCTAGATCAAGCTACAATAACATGCATGATGGGATTTCACTGCGATAAGAAACCTTTCGTAAGTTCACATCCAATCACATCTCATGTAAAATTTAAAAGGAGAATTTGATGAGTGATATATCAGAGGCATTGAAAAGTCATTGCAAATTTCACATCAGCATGTGTTTGCCTTGAAACATACAGGCAATATGTTAATCAACATATTTCTAAATATTGTTTTTGGATAGAGAATCAAAGAAATTCTTTTGTGTACTTGTATGCATTCTTTACGGGCTCCTTGGTAAAGCAAAATCCAAATAGGCCCACCCATGTTAATTTCTTGATTTTATATGTGCTTATAAATTTTACAAAAGTTCTTATTGCCAGATAATACATACTAAAAAATTTGGGATAATTGGGCTGAGTATTAACTGTCTATTCTAAAGTGGCTCAATCTTAAAAATTCCTTGTTGAATGTTTGAAACGTGTTTACTGAATTTTTTTCAAGAAAGAAAACAGAGCAATCCCTGCTTTTTTTCTCTCCTTTCCTATCCCTACTGCTGAGCCAGAGTCAGGTAACTGGAACTCAGAGATCTCTCAGTCACTGAGCCACCAACCAGGCAGCATACACCAGCTGTTATGAGGCCCCCAACACACATACAGCAGAGGACTGCTGGGTCTGGACTCAGTAAGAGAAGATGCACTAAACCCTAAAGAGACTGGAGGCCCCAGAGAATGGGGAGATCTGGTGGGGTATGGGGACATACTTGTGGAGATGGGGTGGGGGAGGTATGGGATGTGGAACAGTCAGAGTGTGGACGAGGAGGGGTATAAAATCTGGACTGTAAAAAAAAGATTAAATAAAATTAAAAGAGAAAAGAAAAGAAAACATTCTTCTGAAGTTGATTCTTCACAGTGAAAGATGAACAGTGTGGGTAACCTGAAGGAGACCAGAGAAATCAAAGATACAGAACTTCTGGCTGGTCTGCAATCTTCTAATGACTGCTAACCCAATCTAAGCATTCAACCACATGGCTGCCTTTTTCTCTCCTGCTTCTGTGTGTCTAAAAACATTAGTATTGATTGGAGATTGTAGTTATAAAATATTAGATACATTTTTATGTTATTCCTTCAGTGAGTTGAGGGCTCCATGAGCCTCTATCCCTCATTGGATATGAATATATATCAGTTCTAGAGCTATTGCTTTTTCTATGAAAGTTCATGATAAAAGTTAAATGAAGCTTATTTGAGTGAACTTAGTTACATTCACTCATGTATGTTTTGTCATAGTAAATAGTAATACATTTATATTATCAAAATGTGTATTGCTATTTACAATAATATCATGCTGTTACCATGAGAAATGTCTTAGTGTTGTTGTTCTATACACAAAATATAAAAAATTGTAGTATGAATATTGCCTAATAATCTTATTACTTTGCCCCCTAAACACTACCATTATCTTAAAGTATTTTTTCTTTGTAGGCTGAGTATATCCAATTGAATCATTATATGTGCATAATATATTATTTTAAATGTAATTCTATATTGTAACTTTGTTTACTACCCCAAAGTCTGATCCAATAATAATCATGATTTTCACAACTGTATACTTAAATATTATCAGTCTACCTATTCCATTTCCAGCATAAGAGCCTCTAACATTCTGTAGACTCAAATCTTTTATAAAATATGTAATCAGATCTTCCTAAAGTACAGCCTTGTGGAACATAAGAAAGACTTTTTGTTACTTTTAATTCTATTAATTGTGAGACCATTGAACATTTTTTAGTCAGAAGCTTCTTACTCTATTTTGATAGAGTAGTTGTTTGGAGAAACATTCTAGTAAGAAGAAAGATTATAATAGCATGGGATGATAATAATGATTATTATGATATAATAATAGTAATAATAGTATAATATTATAATATAATACTATAATAATAGTATAATATATAATAGTAATAATAATAATAATAATAATAGAAACATTAATAGAAACATTAAGAAGAAAGTGTAAGTGTAAGTGTAGGTCAAAAATGTAAAATTCTCTAAAATATTGTGGTATTTTTTGTCAAAATAGTTACCTTTAACATTTCAACAGGCCATAAGGATCTACACATTGCTTTGTCATTTGAGAAATATATTTCAGTTTGGGACTATTTGCTACTAAAAATGCTTTTAAAAGCAAAAATATCAACTAGTCTTCCTTGTGATCTGGTGAAAATATGTTATGTACACACTTTTTTTATCACTCACTCTCAAAAAGACATGATTTTGAGGGGCTGGAGACCTCTGCTGGGGCACCAGGGCTCCATAGCCAAATAGCACCTGGAGAAGGCTAGCCTCCCAGGAGTATGGAAAGGCCTATGAGTGGGGGTAAGATGAGCACCACTGCTCAGCGAGACTCATCTGAAATCCTTGGGACATAAGGACTGAGGAACAGCCAGAGTTAGGAAGGTGGTGGGGGAAAGATGCCTTCCGGTTTCCATCAGTGGGGTGAGACCTCTGCCTGGGCCACCAGGTTTCCATAGCAAAATAGAGAAGTGAGAAAGCTAGACTCCCAGGAGTGTGGACAAGCCTATCTGCTCAGAGGGACCCATCTGGAATCCCCAGGACACAGGGTCTGAGGAGTGGTCCTCTGGTTTCTTCTGGTAGCTAGGGAGCAGATCCTATGACACAGGGCTCCATTCTCAAATAATACCATGAAAGGGCTGGTATCCCAGGAGTGCCAACACACCTTCAAGCACAGGCAAGATCACCACTTCTGTTCAAATTCATTGGATCAAGAGAGACCCTTGCAGAGCCATCAGGACACAGGAACCAAGGGACAGCTGGGGACTAGATCTTTCTGGTTTCTGTCTGCACCCCAGAGCTGACTGTATACTACAGCTCTCCAAACCCAAATTCCTCTCAGAGAGAACTGGTCTTAAGAATTATTGACACCATGGCTTGTAGGAATGGCTGTGGTTCTCTCAAACCACAGTCAGAGAGAATAAGACCAGTTAACACCAGAGATAACCAGATAGCAAAAAGCAAGGACAAGAATATAAGGAACAGAAACCAAAGCTAGTTGGCATCATCAGAACACAGCTCTCCCACCACAGCAAGCCCTGGATACCCTAACATACCAGAAAAGCAAGACTCAGATTTAAAATCACATTTCATGATGATGATAGAAGATTTTAAGAAGGAAATAAATAACTCCATTAAAGAAATACAAGAGAACAGAGGTAAACAACTAGAAGCCCTTACAGAGGAAATACAAAAATCCCTTAAAGAATTACAGGAAAACACAATCAAACAGATGAAGGAAATGAACAAAACCATCCAAGAACTAAAAATAGAAATAGAAACAATAAAGAAATCACAAAGGGAGACAATCCTGGAGCTAGAAAACCTAGGAAAGAGATCAGGAGTCATAGGTGCAAGCATCACCAACAGAATACAAGAGATAGAAGAGAGAATCTTGGTTGTGGAAGATACCATAGAAAACATTGACACAACAGTCAAAGAAAACACAAAATGCAAAAAGCTCCTAGCCCAAAACATACAGGATATCCAGGATACAATGAGAAGACAGAACCTGAGGACAATAGGTATAGAAGAGGACAAAGATTCCCAATTTAAAGGACCAGTAAATATCTTCAACAAAATTATAGAAGAAAACGTCCCTAACCTAAAGAAAGAGATGAACATAAATACACAAGAAGCCTACCGAACTCCAAATAGATTGAACCAGAAAAGAAATTCCTTCTGTCACATTGTAGTCAAAACACCAAATACACAAAATAATGAAAGAATATTAAAGTCATTAAGGGAAAAAGGTCAAGTAACATATAAAGGCAGACCTATCAGAATTACACCAGACTTCTCACCAGAGACTATGAAAGCTAGAAGATCCTGGTCAGATCTCATAGAGACCCTAAGAGAACACAAATGCCAGCCCAGGATGCTATACTTAGCAAAACTCTCAATTAACATAGATGTTGAAACCAAAATATTGTATGACAAAACCAAATATGGCATTTCTATGCTTGAAAGTAAAATGATGCTAACTGGTGCTCGATAGAGGACCCTTATTTTTTATTATGGCAGCTTGCTATTTTTGTAACATGGTGATTTGGTTGAATAAAATAAAGGACAGTAGTAACTGATCTCCTCTTCCTGGATGAGTGAGCAGATGATTGAATATTGATGTCAGCATCCTTGAGTATATTCAGATGAGCAACATATAGCTTCTGCTTCTATTTAAAATGATGCTGTGTTTGATTGTGGTCCGAAGCTTTGAAGCACTACTTGGCATCTCCCTCTGTGGAGGTCTCACCATTTAAACATAACAGATTTGATAACGTGTTGGTAAGGTGAGGTCTAGCTTGTCTCCACTATGTCATCTTCATATGAATCCAGTGGTTATACTGTTTTGTTTTAGGGATATTTCATTGTTTTATAACAGCTTTTAGCTGACATTCATGGAGAGAATGGATCCTTAGAACTGTGCCACAAGTGAATGGAAATCCTATCTAAGAGTATGTTTCTTTACAGAGCTGTGTCACACCATCCTTTGGGCCCTCTGCTGTAAAAGTAGAATCAAGTCTCAAATAATGCCTTTTGAATTGTATCCTCTAGTATTATAGACGTAGGACAGTACTGTATCATACCTCTGTGAATGTAAAATAGTTTGTACCTGCTTTATGATACGTAGTAGTGACTGTGCTTTATCAGAGCTGTTTTTAATGATGTTGCTCAGATGTTTTCTCTCCAGATGATGATTGAGAAGCTAATTTTTTAAAAAAGTGGTTCCAGGTACCACAGGAGTAACAGAACTGTCCTGTTTTCTGGGATTTTGTTTTTTTACTTTTTTTTTTTTAATAGAATGTGCTGGATGTCTCTACAATTTTGTTCAAATGACTGCAGAACCTGGAAAAGCTGTTGCTGCTATTGATGCATAACATATAGCTATTATTGATATATATATATATATATATATATATATATA
>JADRCH010000180.1:3664102-3686612 GCA_019843965.1 Rhynchomys soricoides | reverse complement strand
CTGTCAACTTTGGAAAAAAGTATCCCAGTTTACTGTGTTGAGTTGGCATTGTACAGAAATTAACAGCCATATTGGTCTATAAATGTTGAACTTAATTTTTTTTTCATTTGTACAAGGGTAATGCACTGTATTAAATATGTAAGGTCTTATCTACATGGGTTTGATTACAAAAACTAATAAAGTATTCTCTAAATAAAAAAAAAAGAGACACGATTTTATAACTTAAAATGAAGGGCAATTTTACTTATTAGAAAAAATATTAAATGAGAGAGGGAAATAGAGTTTTTGGAGAAAAATTTCAAATTAATAACTGTTTTCATTTCTATTCTCTCAGAGTTCAAGTCTACCAGATCTAGAGATCAAAGACCTGCTCAGACAGTGTCAGAGAACATAAAACAAGACCATGGGTGACAAGTCAATATACTGTATTGTCTAAAGGATTTTTACTTACTAATGATGTGTGTGTGTGTGTGTGCATGCACACATGGGCACACTTGTGCATGTGCATACCCATGCATTACAGTTTTGTTTTCTCCTTTTATTGAAAATAGATTCTTTGCTCACATAATATATCCCAATTATAATTTCCCTTCTCTCTACTTCTCCCAGTTCATCTTCACCACCTTTCCATTTGGACCTATTCCCTTTCTGTCTATTATTAGAAAAAATGGTCTTATAGGAGATAATAAACCATAACAAAATAAATAAAATATAATGATAAAATAAAAACTATCCTACTGAAGTAGAACAATACAAACCAAGAAAAACAAAAGAGCTCAGGAGAAAGCATAAAAATCAGAGATTCACTCATTCACGTACTCAGACGTCCATAAAACACTAAGCTAAAAGCCATAATATAAACATAAAAGACATGGTGAAGACTTGTGCGGGCCCTTTGCATGCTGCTTCAGTCTCTCTGAGTTCATATCAGCTTTCCTCTTGTTAAGTTAGGCAACCTTCTTTTCTTGTTATCCTTGATCCTCAAATAGATGAAACTAGAAAAAAAAATCATCTTGAGTGAGATAACCAGACAGAGAAAGACAAATGTGGTATGTATTTGCATGTAAGTAGCTATCACCTGCTAAGTCAGTGATAGCTAAAGAGCCTCTAAGGTTTAAATATTCACCCTTGCTAAAGTCTTTGTTTGTATAAGATCTTTTTCATATAATATAGTTCATTATATAAAAAGTTAAAATGATATAAAATAACCATATAGAGGTGCAATAAAAAAAATAGAATCAGATCAAATATTATCATTTATTACAGATGATGTCCTTCTGTCTCAGTGACATGAAAGCCTAGAACCTTCATGGGAATCTAAATTGTTCTTCATGCAGAGTTAATAAGGATTGTCAGAAGAAAGCCCTGGATTAGGCAGAGCATTATATTTGTGGCAAGATGGAGTTCTATTCTAAATCTCAATGGTCAGTGACTTAATAGAGGCAGTTCTCTCTCTCTCTCTCCCTCTCTGAGTGTGTGTGTGTGTGTGTGTGTGTATGTGTTTAAGTATAAAATTTGAATTTTGAAGAGTAAAAAAATACTAGATAAAATTACTGATTTTTTAAATACCATTAGGATGGTTAAACCCATAAACAGCAGATATAATATTGTAAAGTGGCTTAAATATAGTTATTATAAAGAGAAAATAAGATCAATGTATAAATTCCATGGATTGTGTCTCAGAAGCTATCCAATAGATGTTGATTTTAGTCTTGCCAATTAATTATTTTAATTAATGTTTGGTCAATAATTGGGAAATATAAATAAAAATAGTGAACAAGGGATAATTAAACATGTTCAATTCTATTTGTTAGTATTGAGAAATCACTTATGCAAGATTCATTTTATATATTAAGGCATTCAATTTTATATTTTTCACTATATACATGTAGCCATGAATCTAGTACCACAAACAATGAAGTAAACCTATCCCTCACCACTGAAAACTGCTGCTTTTGAAAATTATCCTTTTTTTCTCAATATCAAGTCCACCAAGGGCAATAAAACTATCAGTTAAATTTAGTTTGTGTTTACTAGAATTTCCTGTAATTGGAATAATAAAATTCCCGAGTCTGGCTTCTTTAAGTCAGTACAATTCAGATATTTTTTTCCAAATTGATGAATCAAAGTTCTTTGCTTTAATCACTGAATAATATCTCATAATCTATTCACTCACCTGGTACTGGTACTTGGATTGTTTCCAATATTTTGCTATTATTTTATAAAAATTTTTTATAATAATTGTATCCATGACAGTTTATTGATAAATGCTTTGGTGTCTTTTGCATCACTCTCTATGAGAAGTGAGTTCAATGGTGGGTGTATGCTTGGCTTAGCAGGAAAGTAATCATTTTACAAAGATCTTTTCATTTTTGCATAATCAGTTTGTGAAAGTACCATTGCTCTTGAAACTTGCCAATGCTTTTAAAGTTCAGATACCCTATTAATGACAAGTATGAAATGATTTCTACATAAATCTTTAATTTTTGTCCTTGGATGAATAATGATTTTGAGATTTTTTTATGTGTATCCAAATTAGTCTTTTTTTTTTTTTAACATACTTAGTATAATTATTTTGCCCAAGTTTAGGAAATAAATTTGACTGATTAATTTTTATAGTATTGATGGCTCTTTAGTCAATATAGATACAAAGCATTTAGCACAGGAGATCTACAAATATTTTTCTTTAATTTATGGACTGGTAGGGTTTATTTAAAGTAAAACATAAGGAAATAGAAATTTTGATTTTTTTCAAACAGTATTTTTTCCATAAAACAAAACTGAGATATATACAGATGCCGACAGGAATAAGGAAAGTCTGTCCCTTTCCTCCCCACCTCTGCAGTTAGAAATACTTTGTACCCATCTGTGGTTTCCACTCCCTCTGTCCAGAGAACCTGGAGATGTTTTGTAGTTTCCAGTGCCTTCACCTGCATTCAGTCAGGAAATGCAAATCCGCTGCTGTTTCTATTTTCCTAAAGGCTGCATCTCCCTTAGCACCCAAGCCCTGCTGCCAAAATTGCCTCCTAAGGACTACAGAAGTTCTGAGAGTCATCCAATTTACAAACTAAAATGTTGGCCCACTATGTTTTCATGGATGCTATTAGAAAATTTAAGAATCAAGAGGAAGAGTTAAAGAATAATTTGTCACTCCCAGAAATAGTATTAGCCAGGGTATCGACTTTAGTGTGCCAGTATTGAAGTCTCCATCTCCATAAAGAGCACTGAAGAGAAAAGTAAAAACATCATATTCACTGTATTACATCAATAGAAGCCTACATTGGGCAAAGCCAAATACATTTCTGTGTTTTAAACCATGATTGTTCTTTTCTCTACAAGGAGATTGCAGTGCTCACCATAAAATCATTAAAAAAATATATATATATAGGGTCCAGATAATGACCACTTAATCCCTTGTTTATCTAAGAGGGCCTTTGAGTGATATTTACTGATGGTGACTCGTTCATTCTGGTTGTTCACGTCAGTGACTGATAGAGAGCTGATGCTGCTGATGTTTGTAGTCACTTTCTTCATTTTTCCATGTTTGGTTGTTGATGGGACTTTTACCGCTTATAGAAATATAATTTCTTCTAAATTTTCACGAATATTTCATTTTATTACTTAGATTATGTATTGTTTAAGGTAAGGTCTACTAAAATAGCTTAGATTGGCCTCACACTATATATAAATCTGTTTTTCTTAGAAGACATGATCCTCCTCCTGTCTTGGCCTCATTGGTACTAAAAGAAAAGGTATGACCCATCAACTCCAAATTTTAATTGAATTTGGAAAAAAGGCCTTTGTTCTAATTATTTATCTCTCTTTGCTGCATGTCTTCCTTAATTTCTGAAATATCTAGTTTCATACACATTTGATAGCTTTGAATTTTCTCAAATCTTACTGATGGTTTTGAGTTCAAACTACTGTTTTGGTATATTAAAGTTATTTTTTAACTGATTCATAGAAAATAATGTGTGTATCAAAGTTTTAACATGAAGTTTGATAAGTCTACATAATATTCAAATCAAGTCAAAGCCATATAAAGCCATCTCAGACATGGAGCCACCAACCAGTCTGTGAATACTAGCTGGTCCAAGGGCCCTGGACACATAAACAGCAGAGGACTGCCTGCTCTGGCCTCAAGCAGAGAAGCCTCACCTAAGGCTTGAAAGACTTGAGGCCCCAGGTAATAGGGAGTGGGGGTTGTGGGGGTGTAGGGACATCCTCTTGGAGACAGGTGATGAGGAATGGGATAAGGAACTATCATAGGGCAGATGGGGTGGGGGATAACAAGTGGTCTGTAAAAAAAAGATTAAAAATAATAATAACACACAAAAACAAAACAAAATCAGCCATGTTGAACTTGTTTGCTTCTTTGTAGATTTGTTTTTAAATTTTGTAACTGCTAAAACAAGATCCTCTTCCTTCCTGATATTCTGAGTCATGACTATTTTCCTCTGGTTTTCTGGAATGGGCTTTATTCAAATTCACTCTTTATTGTAATCATTATGTGCATTGGTGTGTGTGTGTGTGTGTGTGTCTGTATGTGTATGTGTGTGTGTGTTATATACATGTGCCTGTGTGCATGTATACTTTTGCTGGTTCAGGCCAAAGGTTGTCATCAGATATCTTTCTGAATTCTCTCTAGCTTAATTTTTTTTTTGAGACAGACATGCTCTCTCACTTTATCTGGAGCTCCATAATTTTGATAAACTATCTGTTCCACAAGCCTCAGAGATTCTGTCTTTACCTCCTCCAAACTGGGGTTGCAAAAGCATCCTTGTGTTTTTATATTGGCACAGGAATCCTAAATCTTCCTACTTACACAGCAAGCACTTTACAGAGGCATCTCTCTCACTCCCTCATTTGAGGTATTTTTTTTCACTTTCACGTATTTGTGCTGATCCATCTTCAAATGAATATTTTAAAGAGACTTTCTGTATATATTGAGAGTTCCCTCTGTGCAGCTTTCTCTTTTCGGGTACTGAGCCTGAGAATCCCAACAGTTTTCTTCTTTCCAGACTTCCAGCTTAATTGCCTCCACTGAGAAAGACACTTCAATTCTGCCAAGATTCTTCTGCTCCTTGCCATTGTCTGGAAACTCCTTTTGAGAGTTATCTGTGAAAACTATGGGGTTTATCTCATTTGCTTCTCAGCTCCTAGAGACAACAGTCATTTCTTATTCAATGTCCAATATTTTAAGGTTGACTTTTCTGTGTATTTATTTTCAAGATATTCTCAATAGTTGGTTAAACCTGTCCATGGTCAATCTGTGGATCATAAACAGCCAATACTTACTTTTTTTATTCATTTCATTTTATTTCTGTGCAACTATCTACACACATGTATTTTAGATGCCCACAGAGGTCAGAAGGGTCATTGGATTCCTTGAAGTTGAAGTTACAGGTGTTTGTGAGCTTCATCGTGTGGATAATAGAATCCAAAGCTGAGTCCCCAGACAGAGAAGTAAAACATGTCACCAGCTCCATAACTACTGTTTTTAATGTATAAATGATACTTCTCCTTTTGCCAACTTATATTTGGATTCTATTATAACTTAATCACAATTTCTTCTGTCTGGGAACTGAATCTTTCTAAATCATCTTTGTTTTGAATAGATAAACTATAAAAGCATATAAAAAAGATTGAAAACCCAACACCTTAGAAAAACAAGAGGTGATGGAAAGCATCTACTCCATTTTGACTGTTTGCAAGATTGAGGAAGGATAATGAAAGGGGCTGGCCAATGGCCATCTTATTTATGTTACTTTGAGAGCAGAAGCAGCTCCTTGGCCAGTGTATTAATTCCTCAACTCTTGTAAGAAACAGCATAGAACGAATGTCCTAAGGGCTTATTTATGCTGACAGAGCAGGCACATTTCCATTCACTGGTTTCTCCCAGGATTTACATCCACCGTTTGCTTTTGAGAATCAACATTTGTTTGGGAGTCACATAGACATACAGCAACAAAGCATTAAGTAATAAGGCAAAATTTGGATTTTTATTTCTTACAGTAAATACTATTTCTCTAAGGGCTTACGTCTGGTTTGTGAAACGCTTTTTCATCCACAACCAAAAGTCAATAGAGAAAGGGAGACTTAAAGAAATTACAAGGAAACTCCATAAATACAGCCACCTGCTTACAACATAATTCCAAACATAGTCATTTTCAAATGCAGTCCATGTCTCAGTGGAACAGTGCATCAGAACCTAAGCTCTCACTTATTCTTTTAAACAATTGAGCATTAAATAACAACAGAAATAAACTAGTGGCTTCACGGCTGTGTTGCAACCTGGAAGGTTTTAGTTCAGGATTTACCTCCCTCAGTCCTTCCCCTTATTTCCTAGCATCTGCCAGTAAAATGTCCTCAATAAATAATTTTAGTCCTACAGTTCATAAGCTTAAATGACTCTTTTGTCTACATTCTATTCTAAAAATTGGCATAATAAACTTCAGCTAGTGGCACTACAATGTACTGGCTTTGCAGACTCTGTACATTCTGCCAGTCATTAGTAGACCGGGACCTCAAAAATTTCCACTAAGGTGTTTGGCCTCTGATAGTGCCTGCCGAGAAACTGAAGAAATGTTAGGGAAGAAAATAAGAGTCACCTTTTGTCCCAAGCAATAGCTTGTAAGTCACTGGATTTTCTTTTTTTGTTATATGCAAAATACAAAGCAAGAGTTCTAGCTGCTGTGGATTCATTGCCATACAGCATGCAGTTGTGTGGATTCTTTTGAAACCTTTGGGCTTCAAGAAGATGTTAAGATTCTGCCTTTTGCTCTAATAAGAGCTAGGATGTATGGGTTTACTTTTGACTCTTTTACAATGACAAACACATGTTTTTGTAGCATGATATTACAAATTAACCTTTTAGTTTTTAAGTTCCTTTTAGTTCAGGAACTTAAAAATTATGAAATTTCTGCCCCACCTGTTTAGCTTTATTGGCTACAAATTCATTCATGAAAATTAAGTAAATTTTAGTCTGAGTTATTATGTTTGCACTTCCTCTCCTGTGACAGTCAATACTTACTCCTTGAGAAATTAACTAAAAAATATTGTTTGTACTCAAAGCTGCTCATTTGTATGTCACTATTTTATTTACTTCTAAGATAGTTGCTAGTCTTTTATTTTTCATTTCATTTTTAACTTCATAAGGTTCTTATTCTACTTGTCTATACACCTGTTTTCAAATTAACAAAATCATTTCTTATTGTCACAATTTTCTGAAAGATCAAAACAAAAGATAGGGTAATAGAAAAAATTGATACTGATTTTTCAAGTAGAAAATGATATCTTTCCTTCTGTATTAGTGGGAATGTGTTCCTGTTTATGGGCATAGTCATATGCATGCATTGTTGCAAGTCTGGAGGTTACAGGACAACTCAGGTCTCTATCTTTGGCCTCCACCTTCTTTGAAACTGATTATCTTGTGCTTAATCTGTCTGTATGGTAAGATAGCTGGCATTTGAATTTTTTCAGTATTCTTCTGTTTCCTCCTCTTTTTTGAAGTCCCCACACTGTGACTGCAGATATATACTACTATATCCAAATTTAAGTGGGTACTGGTAACTGAACCTGGTTTTGCAACAGAGACTAGTTCCACTCAGCCAGCTTGCCGGGCAAATTTTTCATATTATGATACCCACAACAACATAGCAACTTTTGAGCAGGGCATGAAAAGACAACAAGGTTTGAAATTTGTTAGTGCTCTCTATCTGGTGGTCATCCCTATACTTGGAGAGTCTGCTTCCATATCAGTAAGCTCTGTTTTCCACCTAATGTTCTTTATGATCTGAACCCTGTCACATACTGTATATGGTTTCATTTGTTCCAATCTTACCATTGTTTTGCTTAGCTTTTCCATGATATTTTCATTCTCTCACTTGGAAGACCCAGGACTCCCTAAGACTTTGTGTGTAGCATTTTATTGTTTTCAACCTAATTGTCAATAAAGAAAGTATAAGAGATACCTCTGAGGGTCAGAATAGTATTATTGGTTAGAAAGAAGTCTCTAAGAAACAGTATGTTCCTTAACTAACAAGAATGCCTGCCCTTAGCATTCAGCCAAATCAGTGAAAACAATAACTCAAGTATATAAACACCTGATTTCTGTGTCAGAGATTTTATGGTTTATAGAGGTTAATTATGAAATTTCAAATTATTTGTAGCTAGAAATATTCAGATGAAGCTGTATTCTGCCAACATGCCACTATGTGAGGCCTTCCAGAAAAGGTAAAACTGACAGCAGAGATCTAGTTGGATGTTTTTATAACAATCCAGAGAGGTGAAGCTGGTATCAGTAAAAAGTGCATACACTCCAGGTATAACTCAAAAACATGTCAGCCACAAGAGCTGATGGAGTAGGAAAGGTCAAGGTAACCAAGATGACCTCAAGCTCTTTGGCTTGATTAAAACTGTAAAAAGATGTTCACCATATAACTAAATGTCAAGAATTGCAATTATTCACAAGGATTGGAGCTAGGTTAGTTTTAGAAATGCTAAATTTGAAACACGTTTGTTGGATAAAGGGACCCCACAGGAATCCCCAAACAACCTAGGCTATTGCCAAGACTATAGTTAGATCTCCACAAACTGACAGCAGGTCCTGTTGCTGGAAACAATACCTACACAGCTCGCTGAACATAGACATGTTGAGCCAGTACATAAATAGAGCCTTCAGTCCTATGTTCCAGCATCTTTGGTATAGGAAGGTACTCTCCATGCTATCTATCAAAAGAGAAACGTATACACCAAGCCAGCTATAAACCCTTTATCCACAGTGATGTACTACCTGCAAGATAAGTGAGGCCAATTATGTTATAATGCTTGTAGAAGTAACCAACTAAAATCTGACTTGACTTAAGACCTACTCCACAAGATAAATACCATACATGACACTGCTGACCAAAAAACAGAGACCACATAATGCAGGATCCTGGGTAAAACCAAATAATGCTGGTCTAAAAATAATGTAATGATAAAATGACTGCTAACGATATTTTGCTACACTCATAGTTCAGAATATTACTCATCATCAGTGATGCTTCCAACTGGAGCAGATGAGAACATTTAGAGGCCTACATCCAGGTTTTTTATATAGGAGACCTTGAGCACTCAGCCTTAAATGGCATGTCTCCATAAAATCCCTACCTTCAGAACTCAGGAAGCCACAAGACAAAGGAGGCAGAAAGAATGTAAGAACCAGAGAGGATAGAGGACACCCAGAAAACAATATCATCTGTAATTGCTAGTTTTGTGTCAATTTGACACAAGCTAAAGTCAACAGAGAGGAAGGAGCCTCAGTTGAGAAAGGGGCTCCATGATATCCACCTGCAAAGGCATTTTCTTAATTATTGATCAAAAGTAGGCCAAGCTCATTGTGGGTGGTGTCATGCTTTGACTGATGGCCCTGGATTCTACAAGAAAGCAGGCTGAGCAAGCCAGTAAGCAGCACTCCTCCATGGCCTCTGCATCAGCCCCTGTCTCCAGGTTCTTGTGCTGTTTGACTTATTTTCCTGACTTCCTGAAATGACGAACAGTTATGTGTAAGTGTAAGCCAAATAAACCCTTTCCTCCACAACTTGCTGTTTGTCATGGTGTTTCATTGCAGCAATAGTTACCATAACTAAGACACCTTCTAAATCAGCATGAGAAAAGCTCAGTTGAACTCACAGAGACTGCAGCTCTGTGCACATGGCTGGCATGTGTTTGCACCAAGTCCTCTGCATTTATATTATGGCTTCTGGTTTAGTGTTTCATGGAATTCCTGAGTGTGAGAAGAAGTGAATATCTGACTCTTATACCACCTCTTGTCCTCTTTTCTTTCAGCTGCTTTGTCTTGTCCAACTTTAGTGTAAGAGTTTGGCTTTTATTTTATTATGCTTTATTTAGAAAAAGTAATCAATACAATGAAAAATAATGAAACTCATGACAGGCATGCAAGGAAAGGTATCATCATAGGTACTTGACAGACAAGGCTGTTAGCACCTAGGATATCTGACCAAACGACATAAGTAAGGTTAGACATTAATGGCACATGTTATTTAAGGCCATAGCTCTAGCATGAGATGGTTAATGAGGGATATAGAGATTCAAAAGTTAAATGACTCAGTGCTGTAGCACGTTCACCAGTAGGATGGATGATATGAGGAGAAGCCAAATGAAGAGTCAAAGTAACATAAGCAGAGATCAGAGGCAGATTCCTTATCCAAGAACAAAGAAGAAAATATTCTAAGTATTGAGTGATGGATTATTTTGAACATAACTAGTATTCTTTCAAATATCTTTTACATTGGGATTTTCTGCTTCCATTTTTCCTTAGTAGGAGGCATTTTATTGCTCTTTTGCTCCCAAAATAATTGTCATCTTAGGGCTTGAAATGCCACCATCTATCTTGCTACCTCCTGTCCTCTGAAATAGAAAAGACACCATTCTAGTTTCTCAACACGAACGTAAGTCCTACCATGATTTAGATTCTGACCTTCAATATTCTCTAAAGAGTGTGCTTTTCTCTTTAGACATTACCTCAGTAATCCTAAGGAATTAGTATATTAATATTAAAATGCATTTGGAAGCTCATGTGAAGAATTAATTGTTTAAAATAGGTCATGTAGAACATTTGAAAGAAATAAAACAAAGTTATATGTAGATAGATTATTATACTTTTCCCTAAGCTTTTTTGCATGTATATTCTTGGTTGCCACAAAGACTGAATCATTGAAACACCAATTTCATGTTTTCTTATGGTATCTCCTTAAGAAAAACACTCAAGTGTTATTTCTGATTTAAGACTGCTATTATCACCACAATTATTCACGAGACCCTTAATCCATGGTAATACTGTGGTTCCAAATTATCACAATTGCCCTGTAAAACATTTCTAGCATTATATGTTTTTAAAGGAGGAGCTCCTATCTCCTCTTTTAACATCCAAGAATGTGCTCAGTATCTCATAGACGAAGTGATATCAAGAAATACGTGAGAAAAAAACATAGTGGAGGTCCTGATACTTTAACTGTTGTTGCAAAGTACTGTAGACAAAACTGTTATGGAATGCAAAGAGAAACTTAGAAAACAGGATGTGGCAAACATAACTAAACTAAAGGTTCTTAGAAAAGAACTAACAAAATTAACGAATATCAAAAAAAGAAAGAAAATTAACAAAGGCAGTCAGATAAAAATAATGTGAATCTTTATTTCTACCTGCACCTATCCATGTACATATTTAATACTTTAAAGGTAAAACTGACTCAGGTTAATAAAACAAAACCACAGACCCTCCTTCCTTATTAAAATAGGTGTAACCATCTCACAAAATCTAAAGCAACCTACATGATGAAGCATATATGCTGTTTCTTTAGGCAATGATGAACCATAGAATTATTTTGAGTGGAGAAGAACTTAATCATGTGTGATTTTACTAAAATAAATCAGTCCTTGGTATATAGCATATATTATAACATGTGGATACATTCTGCAAAACTGTTTATGATGTTCTTCCAAGTTGGACATATAACAGAAATATGGCTCCTTGCAGCACATGTGATTAAGCCAGACAATACTACTGTGGCAGGTTTAACTTTTGATTTATCTATGAAGCTTTCTTTCATGCCATAGTTAGTTGTAGAGAATCAATAAGGAATGTAGTATCCTGAATCATATAGATTCAGTAAATGGTAGATAAAGTGTGGTGTCATTTAAGAACATAACCCATGCTTTAAGTTGTTGACTATAGCTACTAGGTAAATAGTATTTGGTTCACATGTAAAACATAAATGTTGAAGAGTTTTTCATCAGTAATTTTAATAATGACTAGCTGTAAGAAAAAAATACATAAAGATAGTAATTCATGTACATGTGAAAACAAATGTAAAATATCAAGTGCTATAGTTAAAGATGATGAAATATGGAATTCTAATAAAATGAAATTCAAATGTAGAACTCACACATAAACAAAACTGTACAGTTTATGCTAAAAATGCTTTTAATAATAAGAAACAATTTTTGAAAGAAAATTTCCTTTAAAATGAGACATTTGTACTGGCAACAGCTAGTGTAAGTGTCTCACAAATGGAGCCTTATTTAATCTCTTTTTCTAAAATTACATAGCTTGAAAATGTAAATTTAGGATTGGAAAAAGGGTCAGTCAGTAAAATTTCTGCTGCATAAGAATAAGGACTCAAATTTGTATCTTTGGCACCCATGTAAGAGCCAGGCAGAGTTTCACAGGTTTCTATCTCCAGTGCTTGGGCCCAGAGCTAAGCAGGAAACCAGGGTTGACTTGACCAGCTAGTCTAGGCAGTTCATGAGAGATTCTATCTCAAAAGGCAGTGTGGAGAGGAATAGTGGAAGATAATATCAATCTCTGGACTTATTTAGAAACTGAGTCTTTGCATATGTACATCCCTACTCCAGCACGACCAGTGTCTTCATAAACAAATAAATAAACAAAAGGAGACCCACCGTAAAAGACTTCCATGTGATTCCAGAGGAAGCAGGACATGTATCACAAGCAATATCAGAAATTTCAAAAGAAAACGAGATCTCCCTATAGCTTCCAAAAGCAACATGGGCATACAGATGTCTGATTTCAGACTTAATTCCTTCAAATATATGAGAGACTACATTTGCTGTCTTCAGCTACACTGGTTATACTCATTTGCTTTAACATTTGTAGGAAGAGAAAAAGATGCATACCTTAGCCAGGCTTCAAATTACACTTTTTATAAAAGAGGTAAAACCCACTGAGAACTTAACTTCTCTGTCTTGTGAATTATCTCATCTGTAAAGCAGGAATAATGATAGTGTTCTGTCATTTCATTACAAGACCTGCATGACAGTTCCTAAGAATAGAAGCTTTCACTAGTACCTAAACTTTCATCAGAACTCATTGTTTTATCAGATATGATAAGCCTTGCAATGTGTGTAACACAGTGCTGTAATATGGAAAAAATATGATAGATTTTTATTCTTATTAAAGAGTAAATACATTAAAAAGTACAAGTTACTTCAAGCATAGCAAGAGTTCAATAAACTTGTTTCATCATTGTTAGTCTTGGAAGTAATTAATATATTTCTTGCTATAATTCAAAACAAAGATGAATTGTTTTAGATAGTAATTAATGCCTGGACAAAGTCTGAAGTTCTTTGTGACTTTCATTGTAGTTAGTAAAAGATTAAGACATACAGCAAGCTTATTTATTCTTAGAAGAAGCTGATATTGCAATATTGTAACCACAACCTAAAAATACATTTATCTAAAATATCATTTATAAATAGATTGAGTGCTATAAAGTATGATATATTGACCAGGGAAATAAAATAAATATGATCATAGTTATCAGGAAGTCTATGGACTATCAAAAAACCAGATGAAGGTTTATAGAAAAATGAAGAATGACTTACTCAATGAAGAAGAGATCATGAGAACCTATCAAGACAACTAACTTCAAACAAGCAACAGACAAGAAACTCTCGGGAGAAAGAGCATATTATTTGAAAGACAGTAATAAAAAAATATAACAAGGTGGGCAGTGGTAGCCCATGCCTTTAATCACAACACTTGGGAAGCAGAGGAGGCAAATCTCTGTGAGTTCAAGATGAGTCTGTTTTGCAGAGCAAGAACAAGTGTCTGGCAAACCCTGTATCAAAAAAAAAAAAAAAAAAAAAACCAAAAACGGAACAAAGCAAAACAAAACAACATACTAAATAAATCAATTTCCTAGTTTAAGTAATGGGATTGCAGGAATATTGTTTTATTTTTAGAAAATTCACGTTGAATTATTCATGAGAGAAGGTATTACACTATACCTGCACTAGCATTTCATTTAGATCAGTAAAGTATTATGTAACATATATGACTATATTTCATGTATATATGTAAAATAAGTTCCTTATTCAGTCTATATATCTCTATATATCTCTATCTCTACCTCTATATCTATCTATCTATCTATCTATCTATCTATCTATCTATCTATCTATCTATTGTATGTATATATGTTGCTGTAAATCTCCAACCCAAATAAGCTCCGGAAAGAAAACACAACTCAGTTAATATGAATCAAGCTGCAAGCCTAGATTGAGCAGATCTGCACTACACTACCCTCCTCTCCAACTAAGTGACCCCTTAGAACTTGCAGTTTCTCCAGGTCACATCCTCCTCCTCTCCTCTCCTCTCCTTCTCCTTCTCCTTTTTTTTTCTCCTATTCATCCCAAACTTACAGCTCCACCTTTCCCTCTCCTGCCCAATCACTGGCTCTAGCCTTTATTTTACAAATTAAGGTAGGGGAGAAAGTTCACATGAATTCACCTGAGTACTGACTTCTTCCTTGTTTGTAGCCCTTCACAGGAGAACAGAATTGGCATCAGAATACAAGCAGCCATAGGGCTATCTGCAATACATACATACATACATACATACATACATACATACATATATATATATGAGATGAACAAAATATTAACAAAGTAAAGTGCCTGTGTAAGAAGATATAAGGATTATATATACTAGTCTTCTAACTTTTTATGCATTCTAAAATCACATCAAGGTAAAAAGTTGGCAAAATGGTTATGTCAAAAAAGAACACACAGGAATTTAATGTGTAGAAATGTTCTGATTAGTCACTTAGAATATGAAGTTAGTTTGATGAATAGCATAAAGCCTGATTGGCACAGGATCTAGCTTATTTTGAGAAAGAAATGAAAACCAGCCTCACAGACACTCCTGTTTGGATAATTGTACTCACACACAATTAGCTGGAAATGAGAATTTCTTCTTGTTGTTTTGTCTAAACAATAGACATTTACAAATGAAATGAGAGTTTTACAAAATCCTTTCTGAGTCTTATTTCTCCCATACAAAATCATCTAGTTACTTACCTCTCACAGCTTTGTGGAAAAACAAATACAGGAACAAACATAAACATCATCACATTAGTCTGAGAAGAGTTACCAAAAACATTCATTTCAAGCACCTTTTGTATCTATAAAGAGAACAACCAAATAGATTGTTTTGCAAATCTGTTTACCTGTTGGAAGAAGTTTTTTTCTACCAATATTACATATACATAGTGGAAGGCAAGATGTTATTTTTCTTTAATGATTTTTCAAAGGAGATTTTCTTCATTTATAGTAGTAGGTTTCAAATTGGAACACTGCCAAATTGTTTCTTTAAGTTTCATATTACAAACGAATCATTTTGGAAGTGTTATAAGTCATTTTATGAAAATATCAACGTATCCAAGTGCCAGACCATAATAAGTGCAGCTTAACTTGAGATAAACTTAAATAAACTTTGCCTTTTATATGTGATTAGAGTTCTATGCATCTACAGTATTCAATTTTTGATCAACAATACATACATAGCCATTTACTAGAAAGTAAACCTCTGATTTATAAAGTCTTATTCATATAAATACCTATCATAAAACAGATTCTAAGCATACCAAATTATGCCAGAAGGAAATGGGCTACTATCTACTAGTAGCATAGTTAATTAGTAGTGACAATATTCATCAGGCTGAAATCATTTACCTAAGTAGCAATAAGATTCCTTTTCCAAGTGACAGGTATAAGAGGATTCAAAAGAAGATCAACAGGAAAAAAATCATGTCTGATCCTGTAAATGTCACCAACTACACATGCCTTACAGGAAAACCTACTACTGGCAATTTCCTAAACTTATAATTCCTTACTGTATTATAAATATTTATCCTTACATCCACAGATATGTGCAGATCTATCCCTTCATCAAAGAAGCCAAAACTTGTCAAAATTTTTAAAAACTGAGCTTGGATGTGCAGCCCCCATTGATATATCTATAACACAACCCCTGCAGCTAAGGCTCAGGAACATCAGGGAAGAAGCTGCAGAAAGATAGAGGCAGAGGACAAAGAAATATGTAGGGGCATTGTGCCTACTGGACAGGGAAGCTACATTCATAATACTGCAATAATATGTCTGCCTAAACAATATCTGAAGCATTCCAGCCCAAACTGACATGTCAGTGTGGATGGGGAAATCACTCAAATCCCCATCCTTAGATAAAAAGTTCCAAGCATGCTGGGCAGTAGTGGCTCACGCCTTTAATCCCAGCACTTGAGAGGTAGACACAGGCAGATTTCTGAGTTCGAGGCCAGCCTGGTCTACAGAGTGAGTTCCAGGACAGCCAGGGCTATACAGAGAAACCCTGTCTTGAAAAACCAAAAAAAAAAAAAAAATTCCAAGCAATTACCAACTACTAAGAAAGGGAGAATTAGTGTTTCCCAAGGATAGCCCCATAACTGGCTACCCACTATCAAGTGGTCAACCTTGAAATTATGTAAATAATAATAATAATAATAATAATAATAATAATAATAATAATATACACACATATGTATATATGTGTATATATGTAATGATAAGAAAATGATTACAGAAAAAAAGGACATAAATTTTTGAAGGATCAGGTGGGGGCATGGGAGGCATTGGAGAGAGCAGAAAGAGGGGCTCAGGTGTAATAGTATTTTTATTAAACTAAGATATTAAGAACTATCATAAAACCTAAAAACATCAAAGAGTTAAGTTAAAAGAGCTACACATAATTTTAAACATCCATCTGCCCTTAATTATTTATTTACAAGTGTTCCATGTTCTAAAGCAACAGTCAAGTAGTTGCTCAGGACATTAGTGACTGGCAAGCATGGGCAGTGCTGTGTGGGAGTTTCGGCTCGCTCCTTAGGGCATAAGCTGTACTCATTCCCATTGTGATGGCTCAGTCAGCATGCAGCTTGTAGGTGGCTCAACTGACATTAGTGGACTCAATCTTGGCCTGTAGCCAGAGTGTATCAGATTCGTCTAAACTATACTTCCAACAGGCTCCCTTTGGGTGCTTTTATACAATATTAGATTTCTTTTTGTTCTTAATTTAATTTAAAATTTTTAATTCACTTTACATCCCACTCACTGTCCCCCCCTTGGCTTCCCCCTCCCACAATCTTTTTCTGCCATCTCCCCTTCCTTTTCTTCTGAGAGGGTGGGTGCATCCCTATGTATCCTCTGACCCTAGCACTTAAAGTCTTTGCTAGGCTATGCACTTCCTCTCCCACTGATGCTAGACAAGGCAGCCCATCTAGAAGAACATATCTCACAGACAGGCAACAGCCTTTGGGATAGCCCCCTTTCCAGTTGTTCAGGACCCACATGAAGACCAAGTTGCACATCTGCTAATATGTGTGGAGAGGCCTAGGTCCAGCCTGTGTAAGTTCTTTTGTTGGTGGATCAGTTTCTGAGAGCCCCAAGGGTCCAGGTTAGTTGACTGTGGGTCTTCTTGTGGTGTTCCTATCCCATTGATGGCCAGCAATTCTTCCTCCTATTCTTCCATAAGAGTAGCCAAGCTCCATGCTCTGTTTGTTGCTGGGTGTCTGAATCTGTGTTAATTCTCTCAGAGGACCACATCCTCCTGTCAGCAAGCATACCAGAGTATCATTATTAATGTTGGGGATTGGTGCTTGCCCATGGGATGGGTCTCAAGGTGGGCCAGTTTTTGGTTGGCCATTCTCTCAATCTCTGCTCCATCCCCCATACCTTCACCTCTTGTAGATAGGATACATTTTGGGTTGAAAGTTTACAACATTTGATTTCTTAGAAGCCAAGAACAGAAATTAAGCATGCTCTTGAATCTTGGGCTTAAAGGTTTATCATATTACTCTCCCATGTTAGTCAAAACAAGTTCCATTAGAGAAGGGAGCAAATAAAATACATTTTCAAAGGAGAAAATAAAAATTTCAATGGAAATACAGGCAATAAAGATAAGAGGAATTAGGATATTCATCTTAGTTTGTGATCTATCACTCCAACACATAAAAGGCAGGATTTTTTTTTTTTAATTCCCTTTCTGAGGAACAATGACTCTAAGTCTAAAATTTGTGTATTTGTGTACATGTGAAATATTCCAACATAAAATATTCCTTCTTAATCTCTCTTTCACATTGTTATTGATGTTAACATATTGATTTTAAATAATTTAATATAATTATGGCAAACTTAAGGTCACTAGTTTTATGTGTCCTTTGCTTAAAAACATAGTGACCCTGTCCAGTTTCATGTAATTGAATATATTTTCTGTAAGGAGTAAACCATGTTATAGATGGATTTGTATATCCTGTCTTTGTTCCTACAATGATTTAAAAATCTTATTGCTAAGACTTTCTATGACTACATTCAACAATTTGTATTCCTGTACAATCAACTAACTCCCAAAATTATCTCATGTTACCATTATCTGTGGGTTTATTTTTCCTGCATTTCTTAAGTGTGGTGTATTGTAATGATAGCATCATATAAAGTCAATTGCAATACAAAACCTTGTAGGAATACTGAAATCATAGTTCAGGCTTCCTTGAGAACAGAACAGGTGCAGAATGACCTTCCTTTACATGGTGTGTTGATCTTATACCTCTGAGAATTGACTCAATGCTATGTACCAGAAGTAAACAGAACAATTAAAATAATATGCTTGCAAATGTACTTCAATTATCTCAAAATTTGACACACAAAAACTGAATGACTGATTTATTAGGAGAGAAACGTTGGAACTAATATAGAGAAGAAAGAATCTTCCCCATCCTTAAGCATAGGGGAAATTTTCTTCAAGGCTTTATTTTTTGAGGCAGATGTTTGCAAACATTGGGTCACTTAAAACCACAAGTATAAAACAATTCTTGCTGAAACAACAACAAAAATAATAACAAATAACAAACAAATAAAAATAAAGCTTCTAGAATTAGATCTTTACTTTCTCCTCTCATTTAAAAACAGCTTGAACTTTCACAAATATATAATATTTCCCACTGAGAATCTGTAGTGTTTAAAACACCAGTTAATTCAATAGCTACTGATGCCAAGGTAAATTTCAGCCTGATATAGGCAGCCCTGTGACAGGGGCTGCTTCCTTCCTATCCTTCCACGCTTTCTGTCTCCTTAGTAGAGCCATTTGTCCATAATGGATACTAACCATACGGTGTGTATAAAGCAGAAGAAATAGGGGATCTGCTTCCTCTGAAGAACAGTTGTTATATACAGCATGTGGCATGTGGCATGTGTAGCATTTGCCAGTATCATTCACTATTTCCCAGTGGGTAGTAGTCAAGACTACAATAAAGAAGCAAGAACCAAAGTAGGCATGATATAATCAATTCTGTGGGACAATCTCATTATTTAAAATATACTGTGAATATTCACTAATATTTGGCTATAATTATGATTGCTACGGTATTAATACGAGAAAAAATAAAATCCTACTCTAGCCAAACAATGAGTTTCAAAATTATAGGATGCTAAATAGATAGGAAAGCAATGCAGAACTTTATGATTAGCCCTGCTACAGCTATGGTACATGACTGAGACTACCTCAAAACAAAGGCTGATGTTACAGGTGTGCAACCTGGCAAAATTCTTTAGTAAGAAGAAAAAAAAATTGCTTTAAAAGGTGTGTGCATGTGAGTACAGTTCCCACCCAAAGAGGTCAGAAGAGAACAAAAGATCACTTAGAGTATGAGATACAGGAGGTTGTTTGACACTTAATGTGGGTGGTGGAGATCAAAATTTAGTCTTCTATAAGAGCAGTAAGTTCTTTTCAGTAACATATCTTCTCTCCAGCCCATCCAAAAACATTTTAAAGGCCATTGTCTTATGACAAAATATAAGTACATCCATAAGATGATTGATACAGTACAGAGAATTCTAGTGCCCCATTACTATCACCCTTCTCAACACAACCATTTATAGTGACCATAACTAGAATTCAGCACAGCATTAATGACTTAACTCTCTCAATCCCATTATTCAAATTATACTGGGAACACATGAATAGTTTTTTCCATAGGACACATTTACCGTTGAATATCATTGAATGTCAAAAGTCCATCAAACTCAATATCTGTATAGCTAAACACACCTTGAAAAAATAATTGTGGATATGCACTTTATAATTTTCATTACTACAATAATATGAGAAAATACCCTACTGTCTTCAGTCCGGTGTTCCTCTGAACCTTTCTAAGCTTGCCTGTGCTAGTCAAGAGCTTTGGTTTGAACACTACTATGACCTTAATCTCAGTTGCTATCAGAATGTGGTTCGTCACCTAGAAAGCCTATAGTTTGCTAAATAGATTTAGAGTTATTCATTTTTGCAGTATTTTATTTCCTTGTAATGCCCTCCCATTCTTGATTTAAAGTTCTAGGGATGACAACAAAGCATATGTATCTACCAGCTTAAAGGGGCAGCTACACTTCAGTTCACTCTCTAGAACAACTAAGATGAAAAATAGCCCTAAACACAAGCATCATAAAGCAGCAAGCTGAGAAAGTTGTCAGGTTCCTATAGGAAAGATCTACCCTGCATTACTGCTCCACTGCTCTAACTGGATCCTTGGTGTTGGTGGTAACAGAATCCCATGTCACTCATTTATTTACTACCAGTTATCATTAAAAGACTGAAAACTTAATCCCATAATCAGTTTGTTTTGTTACCAAATGCTTGATTAGAACAATATCATCATGTTAACAAAATGGATTACACTTGTCCCTGCTCTTACCACGGCCTTGAATCTCACAACCTGTCAACATTTCCATTTCGGCCATCCTGTTTCCAGAAGATGTGCCTTGGCTGAAAATCAGCTGCAGGCATCAACTTGAGCACCTCCAAATTATTTTTGTGTTTAGATCCAACTTTTCTTCATTAATTAATTTTTTCCACAGACGGGAGACAAATCTGTCTCCCTTCTACACATTCCACTGGATTGGTTTTTTTCCTCTTCCTAAAATATGCAAGGATTTTCCAATTGTCATTTTAAGTTTTGCTAGATCGTAATAATAGAGATGTAGTGCTTCATGGCACCCAGTCGCCTAGAATCCTCAATGTCAATTTTATCTTTTTTCTCACTGATAATGTAACAGAAGGGTCAAGCACACACTCGAATGGCTCTCTTCCTTGAAACAAATTATTTTTGGAAATTTAAAGAATTTTATAGTAAAAGATGCCCCCTCTTGTCATCGAGTGCTATAGGATGACTGGTCTGCTTTACCTGCACTAAGGTGACACCATGGAGTGTAAAGATCAGACACTTGAAATACTCTCCTAATTTTTCACAGCTGCTGGGTAGGAACACAGAGTTAAATTCTGGTGATTCCAAAACTCGTGATAACAGGACTTTTGAACCTGCCCATTTTACAGTTATGATCATGATATTTCACTGGCCTAAGTACAAAAGGAAAGCTTTTAGAATAAAAATAAAGCATTATTGCTCCCCAAGTATATGCCCACATTCACTTCCTGAGATTTTTACAACATTGACAGTGTGGGAAGCTGCCTGAGTCGCACCCACATTCGCCATTACAAGATGGCACCTACATTTGGCTGAGGACAAGTTGTAAACAGGCTAGTGCGCATGTACCTGGTAATTTTCCACCTCAGAGTCTCAGCCTCTCTCGTGGCGTCATCTGGCCTGATGTGTGGGGAGCCAATGGGGAAGCTCCATGTCCCAGGCAAGCGCTGTGGCCTATATAAGGGACGGGTGTTCTGTTGTTCGGGGTCTCCATTCTTGGCAAGCTTATGCTCTCCCTCTCAAGATGCATTAAAGCTTTACTGCAGAAGGATCCTTTGTGTGCTGCGTCGTTCTTGCTGGCGAGACGGTAGCGCGGGACATCTGGTGCCGAAACCCGGGAATCTTTGTCATCATCAAGCACCTTTGGAGACCCCCTGGAAACAGGGAGGATTCAGAACTGCAGGGAGGTAGGTTCAAAAAGGCATGTTGACCCTGGGTCTTGATTTGGGATTGCCCCCTTTTTGGTCTAACGCTGTTGAAGCCTTGCTAATTGTGTTAGGTGCCCTCATTTTGGTTTTACTGTCTTTGTATTGCTGTGAACAAGATGAGGCCTGTGTAGATGCTGTAAGGGAGGGGCAAATCACCCTTGAAAGGGTCCAGGACACCATGTCAGAATCCGAACGGAGTGAGAGGATGGGTACCCAAAAAGAAAGAGATCTCAGCAAGGGAAAAGGACCTCCTGGTAAGTCTAAGGACGAGGGAGAGATTAAAGACAAAATGGGAAACTGTCCCCCCGACAAGGCTGTGGGCAGAAAAACGATTCTCATACCCAAGAAAAAAGTAAAAAGAAGGGGGGAGAGCCTCTACCCAGTTCAAGACCTTGAGGCTCTTCAATTGGAAACTTCAGACACTGACCCCCTTAGCTCTAGTGAGGAGTCAGAGCTAGAAGAGGAAGCGACACGGTATGAGGAAGATTGGCCGCCCCGCAATGGGCAGATGAAGTGGCCGCCTTCTTTGGCCCCTACGTGGACCGTGCCTTCCGCACCTCCCCCTTATGAGATGTGCCCCAACTCCTTTTCTTTTCTCTCTGACAAGGTTAGGAGAAAGGTACAAGCCACTTTTCCAGTTTTCGAGGTAGATGGTGGAGGGCGAGTTCATGCCCCTGTAGAGTACAGCCAAATTAAAGACCTGGCTGAAGC